>VXBW01000772.1:331112-361302 GCA_013400375.1 Thinocorus orbignyianus | reverse complement strand
TCCAGAGCTGTCCTTGAGGTTTACCAAGCTAAAATGAGACCTACCTCATAGTGGAGGTAACCCCCTCCAAAATAGATTTCTCCAAGAAGGCTTTGCCCTAAGTGCTTGAGTGATTAAATACCTATAAATAGCTCAAAGTGATGAGATGCAGATAAGCAATGACCTCTCCTCAGGAAATAGCGTCCCACTAACTTGATTCTCATCTGCTGCCTATTAGGCCTAGTAAGTAATGAGGTTGGGCATATGGTCATTTTAAATTTGTTCTGTGATATATTCCCCCTTTTTGGGACACCACGGCACGTGTAGAGAGGATAAGAACCATCCCTTTGGATTTCCACATGCATAGGACAGTCTCTCTCAGCAGCTCTGCTACCAGAGCCAACTGCTCATCAGATCATTTTCTTGAAAAGAAAATAAAGCCGTTGCCCGTGAGGTGTCCTTTGAAGTGAAGGACTCCAGGCTCTTGGCCGACATCCCTTTCCTGGCCGACTGGCTTTGTGCATGACTGTGGTAGCACGCTGCAGTCCCACGGGACCGGCTGATTACTCCCGAGTAAACTTTGCCCCTTCGACTTGGGAAAATAGATTCGTGGTGATAGAAAGCTGGGACATTCTGCATGCTTAAAATCATGAGGCTTTTTTAATTCCCTTTTTTTTTCTTTTCTCTTTTTTCTCTTTCTGTCAAATGCCAAAGAAAAGATCGTGTTAACCCATGATTATAAAACGTTCCTTTGATGGTTTGTGTGTTTGCCTTGTAGAACCTCCAAGTCAAATATTCTTTAAATCCCCATCAGCTCTCCAAGATATACAGAGGAGACAGGGTTCAGGAGGCTGGCAGTGAGATAACTGTATTAGATGCAAAATAACTGGTTACCACAGTGCCAGGGCTGATGCACATGAGAGAAGATGCAGCTTCTGCATCTCATGTGTTTCTTTCAGGCCAAGTCTGGTTGACCCAGCTCCTTTGGGCTCTGGCCACAGGGCCATCAGAAGCCACCTCACTTAATTCCCTTTTTTGAGAAGGAAGGACAGACCCCTGGGAGGCTACATAAGTGGAATTTAATTACTTGGCATTGTTGGCAGATGCATTTTGAAAGTGGCAGTGTCCTATTTATGACCTTAGAAGACAAACCAATCCCACCTTTGTAATGGCTTATAAAGTCTTGTCTTCTGGATGTATTTGCTGTGCCAGGTTTAAAAAAAATAGCTTACCCTGGAATTCCTTCCTTACCTGCTCCCATGCAGGCAGGTGGCTTGGTAGAGATGGCAGCTCATTTTTTCTTCTGGCTCTCGCACTCCTATTTTTCTATGAAAGCTGTGACTATTCATGTACGAGTTAAATGACGCTGGCATTATGCTGAAGTGGTGCCACAGTGAATCAGAGACCTTTTCAAAGCACTTGAATTGTAAGGGGGGGGAAGGATTGTAAGGATTTAACTAAATACCAAAAAAAAAAAAAAAGAAAAGAAAAGAATAATAGATGAAAAGCAAAATCTGAAAATTCTAACATCAAAAATAAGATAAAAAACCCCAGAAAGATCTATTTATGTCCATTTCAATGCAGACCTCTGGCCTGTGGTCCAGATATCCTGCTGCCTCCAGGAGGTGAAAGTTATGAAATGTGTAATATAAAGTAGAAGTCATAGACAGTGTAAAGTTATTGAACTTTATCAGCAGTTTAACCATTGTTTGCACATCTCTGAATCTAGAACTGCGGAAGCTGGTGATCAGGAACAGATACGTGACCTTATGGCAAACATAGGGCTGGAACAGACTGAGTGTGTTGTACAGGCAAACCCCAGCCCTCCCGTAGTGCCACCCACTCACAGGCAATAAACATCTAGAGGAGCTTCCTGCTCACTTGCTTCCATTTACTGTAACTGGAGAATCCTTCCAGCCTGCTACAAGAAACTTTGGAGGTATAGCTTCAAAAAACAAAGCCATATGTCTCTCGCACAATGGAAGAGTGGAAGCAGGGACTTAGGATTTCACCAGTATTCCAGAGGCACACAGCCACATGGGATTATTGAAGGAAAAAACTGTATTTTTTGACGTTTTTTTTTTTACAGATTGCCTATTTATGAAATACAACCTTTATATATTATGATAATTGTTTATTATGAGGGCCACGAAGATGATCAGAGGGATGGAGCNCTGTGATTCTACTATTCTATGATATTCTAAGTTTTAAAATATGTAACATCATATATAATAGGCCTGCAATATATTTTATTTGCTCATGATTCTGCCATATTGGAGGAATCCAACATGGACTTTGGAGCATATATATGCCATGCAGGACCATACCCTCTTCAAAAGTACCCTTTTTTTGTATGTAATGGAAGAATAAATCTTACTCGCTACTAAACAAAACAAGGCAACATACCTTGGGCTGCGTAGATCGGGGTGGGAACCACCAAGGAAAACCACTACATTCATTAAATGAGCAAATATAATAACACAAGGGAGGATTTTACCAGGAATCAATATTCTAATGAACATAAGCAACAACATGGCATTATTCAAAATCACAAATTAATTAGTTTTAAAGCTATTATGGCAAAAGGAAAGGAAAACTAAATTACTTCAGTAGCTTGGTGTGTAAATTGATATAAAAGAATCCTGTAAAATGGTGTGTGTATGTGCACGTAATCCCAGTTACATACACACACTTTGTCACCCAGGTGTTCTGAACTTCATGTACCATTCTGCAATCAGAAATATACAGTACATTCAGAGAGGATAAAATAAGAAAGTTGTACAAGGTAAATAAATACTGAAATTTTTATGGCTGAACTTTCGTGAACCAATGTAATCAGGGAGCGGGAGAGGAACTCATAAAAGGAGGGCAAAAGCCAAAGAACAGACAACGATGAGAAAATGATATGAGGCAAGCAGCAAAGAAAGAAACGTAAAAACAAGCATGCCTTTCATTTGACACACATTCAGAAGAACATCCATTGAAGTTGTGAATCTATTTTAAGATTCAGGAAGCTAACGCTTTGCTCTTGCATCATATTCATTCCCACTACCTGTCTCTCGAGTTACAGCCTCATTAAATTCTCTCAAAACTACATTATTCTTGTGTTCCGGGTGTGCTCTGGAAATTCTTAGCTACAGTGCAGTACAGCTTAAAGTGATTTATTTGTATACAACTCTGAAAATACGTTATGGCCACTACTCTACATTTGCATATGGTTTCTGCATGCAAAGATTGTACAACAGAGAAAAAGGATGACTGCAAAAAATCAATGTTTACAGGTAGAGCCTTGGAGAGCCCTCCACAAGCACAGCTTCAGGCCAACAAAAATAGGGATGTAAATGAATAGAATATTAGAGTTCGTTTCCAATTAAAACAGATTCATACTAAAGACCAAAAAGTCAGATTCCCAAGTGAAAGTCCCAACAGACCTTGTCAACTGGTCAAGCAGGTGTTCAAGTACAATAAAAAGAGGGTAGATTTAGATGAGATCTTAGGAAGAAGTTCTTTGCTGTGAGGGTGGTGAGACACTGGAACAGGCTGCCCAGAGAAGCTGTGGCTGCCCCATCCCTGGAGGGGTTCAAGGCCAGGCTGGATGGGGCCTTGAGTAACCTGGTCTGGTGGGAGGTTCTGTCAGATTCTGGATGATCTTTAAGGTCCCTCTCAGCCCAAACTGGTCTATGATTCTATTATAATATTACAGACTGAAAAGAGTGGCAGGGCTTCAAAAAGTCTCTTCTATCCAAAGACTGAACTACACCATTCTTGATGTGTCCCAGCTGCTCACAGAGCCTCCAGAGATGGAGATTCAACAGTCTTTCTTGATTATTAGCCAACCTGTCTGCAATATCCCACAGACCATAGCCCTGTACAGGAGGACAAAGAAGGTTGTACGACATCAAGCAGTGGGTTTGGCAGCCAACCTGTCACCGTCAGAAGTAGGCTTACTGGTGTTGAGCTGAAACAGCACAAAACTGCTCTATCCACTTGGGGAAAGTGGAAATCCCCCACTGTTGGCAACCTAAAATAATATGCGATCATTTTATTGCATTTAAAGAACGTATGAGTAATGGTTGCTATCAATGGTGCCATTACATTTTTCAGTAATTCTCCTGTGCCCAATATGAATTATACCCGGGTCTGAAATGATGAACCTGTAGAAAGTTTTATAAAGCTGGCTGTGTCATCAGGACAATTAAAACAGTGTAAGTTCATTTTCAGTACACCATTTCAGTTCATTATAAAACAGTATGGCATAATCATAAATTGAATTGCTGGGTAAAGCTATGCGTGCTGTCACAATGTCTGTTAATAATCTGTTTATTAAAGCAACTGAAATATAATTTATGCCACCTTTAGTCAACCAATTTTGAAAAGGGAGACAAATAATTTCTGATTTTTTCAAACTCTGGCAATCATGCAGAGTCCTTTAAAAATCAATCATGTCAGCAAGAACTGTGAGGTAAATTATGGAGACGATTAACACTTTTAAGCTCTGGCATGGATGAGTCCCATTTTCTTAACCTCTCCAATAATAACAGTAATAATAAGAGGTGTGCCAAATACAATTCTCCAGACACCAGACTGTTTAAGTTTTAGAAAGCTCCTCCACTCAGCCCCTGGATTGCAAAAGTTACAGCCAAACTTCTTGCTATGCCTCTGGGTACCCGTAGCAGGAAAATCATAGAATCATAGAATGGTTGGAATTCGAAAGGAGCCTTAAAGATCATCGAGTTCCAACTCTCCTGCCATGGACAGGGACACCTCCCACCAGACCAGGTTGCCTCCTCTTTCAGTTTGAAACCATATCCCAGGTGCAGGACCCTGCACTTGGGTGGGTTGAATTTGAAATCTGAATCTGACTGAAATCTTAAGTCCAGCCTTCTGTGACCTCCTTTTTTCTTTTTTTTCTTTTTTTCTTTCTTGTGGGTGGGAGACACCTTCCAGCAGGGGAAGGATCTGACCATTGGCTTTATTTATCATGGGGAAATCTCATGGGGATGCTGGTATCCCAGACATGTCCTGGCGTGCTCTGAGTTCAAGGTTCTTGAATCTCAACTGCCAGGTGCCTGTAATTAAAGAGATGCAGATTCTAGTAATGCCACTCCAAGCTGTGGCTCCAGATACTCCCAGTCAGTCTCATTTTTCTGCAGGTGTAGGTACAGTTTTTTAAAATGAAATAAAGGGGAAATACGGGAACCTGAGCAGTGAGTGGCTATAAACAGTTTGCTACCTCTCACCTTCATTTGGTGAAGAGAAAACGTGAGGAGAAAGATCAGGCAGAGGATACATTTCTAAATACTTAAAGGGCGGGTGTCAGGAGGACGGGGCCAGTCTTTTTTCCAGTGACAGGACAAGAGATATCAGGAAAAAACTGAACATAAGAAATTCCATCTAAACATGAGGAGGAACTTCTTCACTTTGAGAGTAGTAGAGACCTGGAACAGTCTGCCCAGAGAGATGGTGGAGTTTCTGTCCCTGGAGACATTCAAATCCACCTGGACATGTTCCTGTGGGACCTGCTCTGGGTGGATCTGCTCTGGCAGGGTGTTGGACTGGATGATCTCCAGAGGTTCCTTCCAACCCCATATCATTCTGTGATTCTGTGATAATAATTTCTATTTTAGGCCATAAAGACCAGCATTTCCAAACTCAGTAAACAGCCAAGAAGAAGGTGTTCAGGAGGACAGACATGTGGCAAAGAGCAGAGGGTGTCAGGCTACACCATCCTGGAGTTGGCCCTTCTGGTGTCAGGCAGGACTAAGTATCAATACAACATGGGAACAATACCACGGTATTGCTCACCCTTTTAAAAACCAAACTCCTGGGCCATCTCTAGCCACCCACTGGTTTTTGTCTTGCTTGGTAGCACTGAAGGAAACAGCTATGTTGGGGGTTTGTATAATTTTTTTATTTTCCCCAACAAAAGCTGAATTGAGGGCTTGGTAAATCACAAGTGTAATGACCTACCAGGATTGTTCCTGCCACAATTACTGCCTGAGCAGCTAAATCTTGGGTAAGTCACCACGATACTCCAAACATGCCATTGCAGTAACCCCCAGCCCTTCAACTCTCTGGCCACCAAGGGCTTAGGAGGTCATCCAGGCCACTCATGGCCCGAGCCAGTGACCCCAATCCTCTGTGGCACTGGGACAACTCCACTCTAGTGCCAAGCTGCTCTGTGGCTGGCCTGGCTGGCCCAGGAACCGGGGAGGAGGGGCGGAATTGCTGGGAGAACTGGTCAGGAACGGGCAACCTGCCTGTACCCTGGCTGTTCTCAGGGGCATCTCTGAGAGCCTGGCATCTCGCCCTGCAGAGAGATGATGCCGGCTGGCCCTGGGTCTTGGCACCAGGCAACCCCCCCCAAACTGCAACAGCAGAAAATGTCACTCAGAACAAGCTTTCTGCCTCACAGCATTTGATGAATATCAGTTGATTTTTATTTATCTTTTTGTTTTGTTTTTTTTTTCTCTTCTCATAATTCACTGCAAATATCAAAAAGGAGGCTGTTTACAGCATATGGTAAGTCTTTTATTCCCCTGCGTGAGTTTGGCTCAGCAAGGACTGTAAACTTATTATTTTATTATTTTTTAATTTTTTTTACAGTTCTACAAGTGATTTTCAGCCTGGTGTTTTCTCTCCCTGTCTTACTCATCACCGTGACAGCAATCCACATCACGTCTGGGGGCTGCGCTCCTGGAAGTAGGCACAGGATGACACACCGTGGAAAATAAAGAGGCAAACCTCATTTGTAGGGATGCCATCAATCTTTGCACAAAGGGGATGACAAGGAGAAGGCGGGGACTGTCAAGGAGATCCCAGTTTCTGCAGGGAAGATGATGGAAAAATTCTGTTTGGTTTTTTTTTTCTTGATTTTATTCTGCTGATACACTTTTCTGAAGGTCACAGAAATGTCAAGGAGATCCTCCCCATGCTCTGTGGCTCTAAATTGTCTCCAGTCATCTTATTTGGGATTGGTTTTTAGCTCGGGCATCCTGCTGGTACCCTCGGTGGCTCAGGGCAGCGGCTGTCCCCTGTCACCGCATCATCCATCGTGACCGTGGGCTAATTTTCTCCTGCCACCTGCCGCCCACCACCGTGACTGCATCCCCCCACCGCATCCCCTGCCACCTGGGTACCCCAGCATCAGGTTTTGAGGGTCACAGGGAGGTTTTGGTGGTCAGGATGGGCTGGCACCCTTCAGCATCTCTTCTCCTCCTCCTGCTTCTAAGGGCAAGGGGTTTTCAACAACACGTCACAAGTGTTGATTTCCTATCCCAAATAGGAATGGGAAATTTCCTATTTGGAAAAGGAAGGAAGAAAAAGGAAGAAATCATTGCCCCATCCCTGGAGGGGTTCAAGGTCGAGCTGGCTTTGGGCAACATGGTCTAGTAGAAGATGTCCCAACCCATGGCAGGGGGGCTTGAACCAAATGATTTTTAAGGTCCCTCCTAGCCCAAAGCTTTTTATGATTTCACACATCCAGAAGGGAAATGGAAGATACCCATAAACTTAAAAACATAGTTCAACAAAAAAGAAGGGTCAGTATTGGCACCCTAAAGAAAGGGAACTAAAGAAAGGTGCAAAATCAGCCAAATGAATGCCCAACCTTGCTGCAAGACAGAAGCTGATGGTGGAGAGGTTCTGCAACACCTTTTGCCACGACTTCTCTGTCAGTAACACAACAATATTAACACTTCTCAGTGGTGAGGATCGGGAAACTGTCCAGCACAGTATGACATTATATTATTTTTTTCGAAGGAAGAAGCAAGACTAATAAGTTTGGTCTCCAGGCAGGGTACACCATAATCTTATTCTCCTGTGTTCTCCTTCTGAGATATTTTATGGCAAACACTAGATGGAAGAGAGAGATAAATGCCTAAGAGCACTCTATTGTAATTCTACAATCCCCTCTCTTTGAGGAACTTAGAGGGAATGTAGTTTAAATGTTCATATTAATGTTAAATATTAATTATTTTAATCAGCAATAAACATATGCAGACTGTCATAGCGGATGGTCAAATGGAATTTTATAAACAGAGATAAGGCAAAGAAAAGTGTTACAGCATTCTTTCATTCTGTTTTCTACCTAAAAGATAGATCTCTCTTCGGGGTCACCGTAAATGACAATAAATACCACAGGTCATACCTCAATCTCTCTCTGCTAAAAATCACCACCATAAAATTAAGAATAAATCACATCAAAGCAAGGGCTTTTTGGGAAGCTTTAACCCAAGCGATACGAAAGTTGGTATGCAAGTTATGTGAATTAATTTGGTAATAAACATGAAAACAAACACAGCAAAATGCTGGCATACTTCTTCCTGCTGCCTGGGGTGGTAGAGAGCAGAGCAGCCTGATGTGGAATATTTCCTTTCCCCTGGTTGGTGTCCAGAAGACTGGATAGCACTTCTCATTTATCAAGTTAATATTCTAAAGGAACTTGGTCTTTCCACTAGTTGCTCAGGAGGCATGTATTGAAGAACTGTTGCCTCCATGTTTAATGACTAAATGTAGGTGAGGTGCACTTGGACCCGAATTAAGCAGTGGAATGAAGATTAAAAAAAAAAAAAGTATTAAAGTGATCCAATCTGTCATAGTCAGACTGAGGTTGAGAGGGGAGGGAGGGGTCAGTCTCTTCTCCCAAGTCACAGGCAATGGGACAAGAGGAAATGGCCTCAAGTTGCACCAGGGGAGGTTCAGATTGGAGATCAGGAAAGATTTTTACCCTGAAGCAGTTATGGAGCCTTGGAATGGGCTGCCCAGGGAAGCAGCAGAGGCACCATCCCTGGAGGTATTGAAAAGCAGAGTTGACACAGTGCTCAGTGACATGGTTTAGTGATGGGTTTTTATCAGAGTGAGGTTGGTGGTTGGACTAGATGGTCTGAAAGGTCCCTTCCAACCTAGACAATTCTATGATTCTATGATTCTGTAACTATACTCTCTAAAGTAGTAATGAATTGGAAGTTTTTTCACACAGTAGAGTTATTGAAAATGACTGTATAGCTCTGAATCAAAAGCTCTAGAGTATGTTCACTCAGTGATTTATTGAAGCAATTCCGTGTTGGTATAATTGCACCACACACTTCATCCCCACTCTATAATATTTTTTCTGAGACAGTAAATCAGCGATAGATCTGGAACCTCCTTGATGAGTTATCCATGCCCACCAACCACTGCTAAAGAATAAAACCTTGAGGCAATTGAAAAAGAAAATGCAGCAAAATCTAGAAATAACAGTAGAAAATAAAAAAAAAAATCTTTTTTTCTTAATCCTTTGGAAAACAATTTCAAATATTGTAGTTAATATCTTCTGTTCAAAGCAATGGCAATTCTGCTTTTATAAGGACACTAAACTTGCTGATATTCTAGTTCCTTTCCATTTCCGGAAAACAAAAAGTATATTTTGCAACTGTAAAAGGGGAAGCCAGTGTTTTGAAACAAGCTGATGTGTGAACCTGGCTGCATTCTTTACAACAGCTGACCTGCAGCCTCCCTCTCGATGATTTCCATCTTATAACATTTTGGATTTTCATAGCCTGTGACATCCATCCTGCTCTACTTCATCAGTGCATCCAGGGTCTAGGCTGTGACCCAAAGCCCCAGGGCTGTGCCCATCTGCCCTGCAGCGAGATGTATTCTCAATTCAAACAGATGCTGGCGTAGTGCAAGAGCTGAAACCCGCTGAGATTTGGAGCTGCCTTGCAGGTTCAGCTGAAGGGGCACCATAAAGCAGAACATAGTGCAAAAACAAGGTTGCACCAGAACAAAATAAAATGGAAAATATCCAAGTAAAGACAGGGGAAAGCAGGACATGTTGGTACTGGTAGGCACATTTCTAACATCAGGGATCATAAATGTTTATTTCCTGAGGCGGTCCTTCTAATGAGGGAGCTTTCTTGCTAACACTTTTGTGGGTGGATAAGAGTCGGAAACTACCTTCTTCTGTTGAAACAACATCATCTGAAGCGATACTGTGCTGCGGCTCATGGCTCAATCCATAGAGAAGGGTTAATAAAAACAAGCCATATTTACTTATGGAAATAAAAGCTGTAGGTTTCTCCCTCCCCCATCCCACTGACAGTGCCAAGTCCTTGCACTGTTCAGCCTCATCCTTAAGCCTCACAAATAAACTCGGGGATGAAAAGTGTGCCTTTGTTCCCTGAAGTATCAAAGGAACTGTGATGTTCCTTTCTCATGCCAATCATTACAACAATCATTAAGTCAGCACAATAAGTGCCGGGCTTTCATGTCCTTAGGGTTGGTGGCACATGCACAAAATATTACTGTTATTGTTTTAATTGCTATTTTTAGGCATATTCTGTTAAGAGCACAGCAAGCCTAAGAAAACAGCAGACGTTCAGTCGGTGGCTGTGACTGCTGAAAGGTCTCTCTTGGGAATCTCCTGCAAAGCCACACATGAGAGGGGTTAGGAGAGGCAGAAATACCAGGTGAGAGCCCCCAGTATGAAAGGAAGAAGCCAGATCAGCTTCATTCTGGTCCTGCTTCCGCCAGGTTTGGGCCACACTGGGGCCCTGTTGGCTTTTGTGGGACTAGAATTGAGCACCCAAGTATCATCTAGTCTTTCCAGGTGCCAACAGTGTATCATACTTGATGCTAAATTCTGCCAAGGAAAAGATCTGACAGCTGTAGCCTTCTTTTAAATACGTTTAGCTGTTGTTGCAATTGAAAAGAAAATACTGTAAACAAGATTACCAAAACATACTGACTCATTCTCAGGTGTTTTGGGAAAGCAGGGGCAGATTTCTTTAGCACTCTTCCCTAGTGGCAAATCAAAAAGCTTATCTCAACTGGATTTGATTTAATCTGATTTAATTTTTGCTCGTGTTTTATTACTGGCATGAAGGAAATTGTGGATCTGGAACCTTCAACGTGTTCTGGAGTGTGTTAAGTTTGAAGAGAGATGTTTGTGAGTATTCATATCAGCAGAACAAAATCCTCAGTTCTAGTCAACCCAACGTAACAGTAACAATAAAAATTACTCTTTCAAGTGCATGTCCCATTCTTTTAGATTATCTCATTTTACAAATAAAAAAACTGCAGTCCACTGTGGCTCAGAGATACCGAGAGTTGCAAAAGAAATCAACAGGGAATAGAAATTAGTTCTTTCAGGTTCTATCTTGAAATGTAATGCTTTCTCTTAAACAAACAAACAGACAAAACCAAAACCAAACAAACAAACAAAACACACACCAAAAAAAAAACCAACAAAAAAAAACCAAACAACCACCAAGCTTGTGAAAAGCAAGAGAAGATAAGGTTCAAATAACTGAGTCCCAAAGCAATACATATCCTCTAATTCCCACATGTACATTATGGCACTTTGATTCATCTGAGTAGAGAGATTTGTACATTGCAATACCTTGGCTGATCAAGTAATTTAGTTTCCAAAAGCCTGACATTGCAAATCCTCTGTTGACATCACGGAGCATCCAACCTGTGTAATCCCTGAGGCATAAAAAACAACAGAAAGAGGTATTCCAATGTAGCTTGTTAAAGTCAAGCCCCTGAGGTTAAGTGAAGGTCAATAAAAGTATAAGAAAAAGCAAAAGCAAGACAGAACAAAGATTTGCCCAGATGTGCATCGCTGGAAGACGTGACTAAAGTGTCTTAAGAACTTTTCTCATGGTCCTTGCTAGAGGTTTGGCAGGGACCTGAAGAATCCATCCCTGTTTTTCAAATAAACCTCAACGCTTGTTTTTACAGGAGCCCACCTATGCATGTGGTTACTGCCACAGATCTTTAGAAACTCAGGCAGGGTGGATGAATTGAGAGTTATTTGTTCTTTATGTTCATCATTAAGTACTACTGTATTAATCTGAGGTACCTGGTAGTCTGCGATAGAACATTTAATCTAACCAAATATTTTTTCACTCCCCCATATCTGCCAGAACTTTCTACCTCAAAACATTATTTCCATATTCTACTCTATTTTTTACTGGTTTAGTAAGTATTCATTGGCTGAACATAGCAGAACAGTGATATCTGCCAAGCATAACCTCCTTGATTAGAACTAAAGGCAGTGCTCAGCTATCACCAACGGTTAGCTCATAAATCAGTTGACATGAGTCTGGAACACTGACTGACTATTTAAAGTCTCAAACTTGCAAACGCTTTTCTTCACATAGTGTAAGCGATCTGTGTATGGTAAAGCTATATTGATCTAGAAAATCAAGAAAACTTACCATTCATTCTTTTAAAAAAATCACTTATATCGGACACGTTTCACCACAAAACTGTAACATGTGACTGGCAGCTCTTTCTGGATGAACTACAGAACTAAAATAAAACTATCACAGAGTGAGCACCGAAGTAGCAGCATGAGGCATAGATGGTTGTATAGTCACCCATTTAATCCATCATATACATTTATGATGTAATCTAGCAGCCACTCACGTTGACAAATACCACAAATAACGCTTCACAGGAGCATTGGCAAGCCAGGCAAATCTCACATACTGAATGTTAGGTTCTTATAATTATGTCTCCTCCTGCAATTATATTGATTTTCCCTGATTCCTCCAGTTAAAAGAAGAAAAGTAAAAATAATAAAACCTCACTTTGTCAGTGTAGCTTTTATCCTGATGGTCTCCTACATTTGGCCATGGAGTAGGGAAGAAGCCACAGAGAAGGAGAAGGTTCTTGCTGGACCTTGCTGGGTCTTCCCAAAAGAAATTGTAGCTTAGTTCTATCCAGTCTCTGTCTAACCTTCCAGAAGCCCTTTCCTGTCCGGTCACTTGATGTACTGCAGACACACAGTGGCACAAAAGAAAATACATGAAGTCCTAAATGTCTCAGAAAGGATATAAACAAATTGTTTATCACTTTTTGGTCATGGCTGGCCACTGTGCTGTAAGCAGGATTTAGGACAATGTGCTTCAGGTGAATGGTAGCAGGAACCACTTTTTTAATGTATCAGATGACATCCAATAGAGACATCTCATGTAAGAGATAGAGTAGAAAAGTGTTGCCCCAGCATTTGTTCAGAGTTTGCACATTTGGCTATCCCTTTGACAGCTTCAGGTCTTTGACTCCTTGCAAAGCAGCTAGATATCACTCTAGGTCAGCTCCTTGGCAAGGACTTTCCAACACAGAGATGCTCACAGGCAGAGGCTGCTTTAGAGCTGCCTTTGGTACAGGTTGCAGGAGGTCCAAATGTGGTCTGCTACCCATGCTCTTACCTAATCAAATCTTTTCCCAGTCCTGTGAGGACATTCCTCATAAACTACTTCACACTGGCAGGAACCTTCCCAGCTCAGCCTCCCTTGCTTCTCTCTGCTTCTCTCAAACCATGTGAAACACTCCAGAAAAGTCAGGATTTATGTTTTGATAATATGATTTAGCCTAACTTTTCCCATTTCTTGATGGAGTAAGTATGCATTTATCTCTCCAGTATATGAGGAGTGTCCAGAAACATGTACTCTTAGAGAAATGGTACGATGGAAAGATGCTGCAGATCCCACTTAACAGGATGTGCAGAGAAAATCAAAGCCCAGGTCTCCCAGGGTGTGGAGAAACATAACCTTTATTGATTTCCTTTGAGTCACGCAGGAAGCCGTTGCTAAAAGAGAGGATCCAGAACCCAGGCTAGCATCTTAATCACCATCATCTTGCAGTAAATCTAATTATCCTTCTAATTTATACAGTACTTTTCAGTTGATCGCATACAGTGGAACGCTAGGATGTAATTTTGGGAGCAGAGCAGCCAATTGCCAGGACGTACCCACATTTGTGGAGACCCATCAAGCTATTAAAATGCATTTTTTTGAAATTGGAGACTGCCCTAGAAAAGACTGCACTGTAATTTCCATGCACTGTCAGAACAGATCGATCAAGAGCAGCAGCTCAGGATCCTGGCCTACCATGAGGGATGAGGGAATAGAGCTGTCCCTCTTCACTAATCAGCCACCCCTCCACAGGCAGTCAGCAATGCAAGCAGGATACCTAAGGGCAACCTGCAGAAAAGATGATTTACTGCTAATGAAATTCAGTAGCCTCTAAGGTAAACAAGTGCTCCTTAGATGAAGACTCTGGAGTCAAGCCCCTTGTTTCCATTTGGGACTCATTAAGCAAAGAAATAACCCGGTGGAAATGGCTGCTTGTACAAAACTAAAACAGTCCCCTCTCCCTGAGACAGATTTTATAAGCCAGACAGATATTTTCCATGACTTTACGTGATTTATTGCAGCATGCTGGCACTAAGCAAGGGGTTTCAATGCTGCGTATAATCTGATCCAAATTCTTCTCATAGAAATGATTTTTGACCTGTCATGTCTAGCTCTAAGTTCAGAGGTCCCTGAGAGAATGACTTTGTTCAACACAAGTTTAAGTAGTACGGAAATGAAACCCTTCCTCTCGTAAACTGCTCTGCAGGTCGAGAGCCCCACACTGATTCATAGATCTCTAGTGTCAGACCTGCTTTGACATGCTGCTTAAGCATCACTCTTTACTAATTAGCACTATGTTCAATAAAAGGCACAATTTATCAGCTGACAGGCAGCATTAATTTGATGACACCGTGAGAATACTTACAAAATAAAATTAGCCCCAGCATTGATTAAAAAAAAAAAAATTACAGATAAATAGGCCATGGTAGAGAAGTTTCCCCCAAGTTTTCTCAAGAAAAAAACCCTAGAGCACTGCAGGAAGTTACCCCTGCTCTCTCTGGGCTAAAGGAAACACAAATATAATTATGGGGGTGAAGGCTACAATGGAGAATTTTGATATTTTTACTGGGAGCAATGCTTAGTGGCCCAGTAAAGCTGCAATAACATACAGAGCCATTCATCTCGAGGCCTCTGAGACAAAAATAGTCCAGAGGCAGCCACCACGAGGCTGTTATCTGGTGAATATCCAGTAAGACAAAAGTTGGACATGTTCCAGTTGTTTCCAAATGAGCCCTCTGTGTGAAAGGCTGGTAGCTATAAAACTATTTTCAGTTTCCATGCAGAAAGGTAACAAGGTGAAAGAGAAGTTCAAAAGATCTCGTCTGTGGTCTTGGCAGACTCAGCAAGGGCTGCGGAGAAGATTGACTGGGGAAGTGGAGAATTTGGGTTGGGAGAATATGATGAGTCTCTGTCTTAGGTCCCGGGCACAGGTCACCATTCAAATTTTATGGAGCACAGCAAACCCAGCACTGGAACCAGGCTTATGCAGGTTATATACAGGGTGACACGCAGTCCCAGAAGCACAGCTGGCTTCTGGCAAGACCGTGAGACAAGTTGTACAAACTACCACAAGAAATTGTAAGGAGTTATTACAAAGAAAAGACCTTTTTTTTCCTTACAAGCAGCTTATTTTCCACTTTTCATGTAAACTTAAAAACCTTTGACATTAAAACTCGTCATCTCTGTTCCGGGGTGTTTTCTAGCAGGGATATTGTAGCTACAACTCAGACTAGTCTTTTTGCCCAGAGGAAACACCATCAGCAAAATGCTTCTCCAGCAACTACACCAGATTGTCCCGAAACATCTACACTCTATCTCCTTTCCCATGCCATTGGCGCACAAAATCACACAAGCAGCCCAGGGAACAGGAGGGATTTATTTTGTAGCTGTTAGGACTTGCCTCTCACATGAAGGAGATAATCTCCCAAGATTTGCTCCTACAATGGGATATTCCAATCATTCCATGGATTTCAGGATTAGTCATGTCTGAGGTACGAGGGATTTTTTTTTTTTTTTAAGCTGTTTTGAAATGCCAGGAGTGAGAGCCCTCAAAATTAACCGCTCGTGGGGCCAGTTGTGAAAGATTTGAACTCAGTCAATACTTTCCCATGCCGTTGCACAACAAAAAGCAATTGGACGGCCTCTTATCCCATCTGGAAGTATCATCAGAAAAGGGCTGGCACAGGGCAAATCAACTTGGAATTTTGCAATGCATTTTAAGACCTAACCAAGCACCCACCTATCAGTGGCGTATGTCATGGATAAGATTTTCTATTCCTTTGTCTCTTCCAAACGTAAGAACCGTTTTGTTGGAAGGTGTTATGTGCTTTGGTTTCCTGTCAGTCCATGGAGTGTTGGCTGAAGAAGCAGGATAAAGCATTTTCCTTTCACCTCCAAAAATTTTGTGTTCATATCCTGGGTATTGTCTGAAGTGACATAAAGCTGGAGAGATATTCAATCGACATATATGTTCTTTGTATCAATCCTGCAAACAAAACCCACTACAATATGACTGAGCCAACAGGCAACATAATTTTCTTTTTTAAAATAAGAGACAGTAACAAAACCAGATGGTACACCTAAAATATTGTCTGAAGCTAGTTCTAGTTAGGCATTTCACAGTGAAACAAGAGAAACCAAGTAGCTTGATCCTCATCTCAACAGATATTACACCAAGAAAGTTTCATTGTCCTCAGCCTCAGACACAGTGCTAATCTAGTACACAGTTCACATCCTAAGCTAAGCTAAAGGGGGCAAAGCGGTAGAAGAAAACAGGGAAAGGATCTAAAACCCCCAAAAAAGTAATAAAACCTGTTTTTTCAATTTTTATTTTTAATAAATAGGTAGGTTTTAAGATGACAGCTGCCAAAAATGTCTGGAGAGATTTAATTCCCTGTCTTCAGACAAAGAACCTGTCCTTAGTTTTACAGACTTGACCAGGAGTGTTCCCTCCTGCAACTATTTGCATAGGAAACAGTGTCAAGGAGTCACCCTATGTGTTCAGGGAGAGGTTTGATATTAAACAAATGATTCATGATATTACAGCATTATGTTCTCTCTGGATGTTTGATGTTCGTAGTGACGTAATTTTAATGTTTTGAAGTGTCACAACTTTTGTTTTTCCTTCTGCCTGCTTGCTTTTGGGGTGGTTATCAGTGACAATGTTCCTCTAAAGGTGTACTCTGAGTTCTCATTAAAATACGCTCTAATTGTCCAGGCACTTGCACAGCCCAACCTTGTTTATAATAACCTCAGGACCAACATCTGTGCCAGAAATAGTTTATGAGGGAAACTGGAAGTGTTTAAGCCACTCCACAACCTGCACAAGGTTAATGTAAACATTCCACCTGGGCAAAGAGCAAGGGAGGACATGCTGCTACAACCCTTGAAGAAGTGACGCCAGAGCAGAAAGCTGAATCCAGGACAGAAGAACAGTGTGATGGACTCCAAAGATTTCTTAAAATTAAGTATTTAGGAAGACAGCCTAAATTCAAGGCAGCCAGGTGCCACCGACTGAACAAAAAATACACCTTTTAGACCCCACCTTGATGCTCCAGCTTTGCATTGCTGGTACTGGCCCCACAGCCCCTCTCTCTCCTGTAGCAAGACCTGTGGTGCCAAGTTGTGGTCTTTGGGAGAACCATGACCCAGGGTTGTGACAGAGAAGTCCAAGTAGGCAGGAGAAGCTGCAGCACAAACTGCAACAAAGCTAAGGAGCATCCTGGAGGATGTATTCCCTGGTGCCCCAGCTTCTCCCCGTCTTGCCACTTTTTGCTTTGGACTCATCAGCATGTTTGACGCTTTCAGAGATATCAGAACCTCAGCATTTTAGAAGGTTGGTCCAGTTCACATATCCATACTATTGAAATGGATTAATCCAGACCAATCCTCCAGTTCTGCACAAGCACAGATCAAAGTCAATCTTCTTCAGTCATTTTAACAAGCAATATTTGTTTCAAAAACCCTGTTTTCAGTCTGAAATTTGAAACATGTGGGTAAACTTGTTCCAAACCCTGGCTCTGATTAAAAGCAAAGCTTTCCTTCCAGGTCTCTTTAGTTTAGGTGAAGTAAAGTTGCTTTCTCATACTTTAGATCTCTTATTCTTTCCCCTCCCCTCTCTAATTATATCAGTGCCAAAATTGCTTTGCAATGTTGTTTTGGCAGGGGTGAAATGGCATATGCTAACAAAAATATTCATTCATAATCTATTCATAAGTATTCCAACCAAACTTTTGCCTTCAGCCAAGGTAAAGAAATAGACAAACAAACTCAGGCTTCAGTTTCCGAGCCCTTGGAATCAGTTGTGCTTCACTTCTCTGAAAAGGATTCAGACCTTCTGTTTCTGGCAGGTGATGAACTTTTGGATCACTGCAGTAGAGCATCAGAAATAATTCAGGAATATCCTCAAAAAGCAGTCTGACATTTCTTCACTCCATGACCTCTTCTAGTGCATTTCCACCTTTGCAGACTTTTTCTCTTTTTTTTGGTTATTATTATTAGGAAAAAGAAAAGGTACTTCTTTTAGAAACAGCTGCATCTAGTCCTAGCATCGTGGGCTGGCCAATTTGATACGCACCGGGTTTTGTACCTAGGATTTTTGCCAGAAACATTGTCAGAGTCATTATTTACTCATCAGCCCAACTTTTCTGCACTCTTATCTTTTGCTGGTTGTGTGTGTCTCTATTCCAAGCCTGTCACATGCTTCCTACAGTGAAAGTAAGAGACCTGCGTTGCACCCCAAGGCTTCAAAAGGTATGTGTCCTTTGTGTCCAAGTATTGTCTATCTCACAATGGAGCTATTCCACGGAAGCAGCCGAGCAGCCGCTTCTCTTCCCCTCCAGCCTTTGTAGAACAAAGCCCCGAGCTCCTCAGGAGTCAACTTTGTTGTTTTGCCGTTGTATAACGAGTTGTCATCCGGCCACAGGCGCCAGCAACCGTGGCCCCCCTTACCAGAGCCAACAGTTCAAAAGCAGGGTTGGGTTTATGCAGCTTAATTTGATGCGTCAAGTATCTTTATTACAAACCTTCTTGCAATGTTTGTTGTTAACACTCAGAAAAGAACATGTACCTAATCTAGGCAGGACATGGGGAGGGACAGAGGACAGCTCTGACAGCACCCCTCCCTTGTAATGACAGAAATTTTCAGGCCCAGCATGCAAGCAACCAAGAAAATACTTCAGCATGCTCTAATATTGATCTTCCCAGAATATCAGATGGGCTTACAACCAACAGTGTTTGCCACCAGCAATCCGATCTTTGCCCCTTCTTTATGTGCTTGGCAGTCACTTCCAAGGGGAGAAGAAAAACCTGTTTGCAGATAAACAATTTGTGGCCAAATAAATCAGTCCAGAAGTGAGTTAAACTTACAGCAGTTATGAGGGGTTTATACGTTCTCTCTCTCTGAGTGGCTGTTTATCTCCCATTTGGATCCTTGGGAATGAAGCTGGGGAGGGGTCTGGAGAATAAGCCTGATGAGGAGCAGTTGAGGGAGCTGGGGGTGTTTAGCCTGGAGAAAAGAAGGCTGAGGGGAGACCTTCTCGCTCTCTACAACTCCCTGAAAGGAGGGTGTAGTAGAGAGGTGGAGGTCAGTCTCTTCTCCCAAGTCACAGGTGATGGGACAAGAGGAGACAGCCTCAAGATGTGCCAGGGGAGGTTCAGATTGGACATCAGGAACATTTTTTACATTTACATTTTACGGGCTGACATAGTGCTTAGTGACATGGTTTAGTGATGAGTTGTTTTTATCAGATTTAGGTCAATGGTAGGACTAGGTGATCTGAAAGGTCCCTTCCAACCTAGACAATTCTATGATTCTATGATATGACACAACATCCCATGCAGTAAATTCTCAATAGAATTCCCTCTGCCAGAGACAACAAACTGCAAATATTACTGTGTTTTCAACAATCTCAGCATAGGAAGAGACGCTGCTCATTAGCACATTCTTCAAGGAATCACAGTGAAAAGAAAAAAGTCTGGAACCACAAGCAAACGCAGTTGCTGACAGACCAAACCCTTCTGGAAACTTGTTAGTGTTTTCTTCTGCCATCTATTCCACAGACACCACAGTAATAAGTGATTCAGACATATTCCTGATTAAATCCAAGAAAGATTACATACTTCATAATCATGATAGGTAAATGGACAGAATGATTTAAAAAGTAGTCTGTTCTTTCCTATTTTTCACAACACCTCTACACATTTTGATTCACAGTTTAAACGTCCCAGCTCCAGCTAATACTTTCAGAAAAAAAATCGACACCCAAGCAATAATAGTCTTCAAATAAAGGGGAAAGTTTTTGATTTTCCATGAACCCATTGACTTATTCATCTTTTAAGTCTCCGTTCTAAACATGTTTCTTAGAGCAAACCTTCTGGCACCGACATTCATGCATGAACTGTCTATCACGACTACTGACAAGAGCAAAATGAAAGCAAGAAGCTTGTTTGTACAAGAGAGAGAATGGTCTTGTGGTTAAGATACTTTGCTTGTGAGTGAAGACACATGGATTCCCTTCTTTATGCAAAGTCATGACTTCTGTGTGAGCTTGTATGAGTCGTTTACCTCACCTCTTGTCTCAATTTTCCTTCCCCTAAAGAGAGCGTTATGATAACAGGGCTTTCAAACCACCACGGGATAATGTAAGTATTCACTTCAATTTGACAGCAGAAAGCACATTCAGTAGTTTTAGTTGCATATGTGGGTAATTAGGTCACCATAAAGGGCGGCATGTCGCAATTATCTATCTACACCAACTTTCTTAACCAAACCTTCCCTAAAGTATATATATATGCTAAGAGTGTCGGGCAAGCAATCACCAGCTGAGCAAGAAGACCAAGAGATGTTATGGTAAGTAGATAGACACCACCCAAGGAAGGTAGCCTAAGGCAATGGGCAGCTGGATAGAAAACAAAGAGAATTCCTTTTTCATAAATGAACTCCTCCCCAGCAGTGCACAAACAGGCCTAAACTAGCTCTCTACAGTTCAAAAAAAAAACCAAACCTGCCCCAACCTTCCAGTCTTTTCTACCTGGCAACAGGCTCCGTTGCAGGGATTGCGCACTCTAACACAAGCCTGTGTGTCACTGTGTGATGATTCCCTCTCTTTTTTTCAGAAGACTAAGGAAAAAATCTCTAGTGAGCATTTAAAAGAGTACACCTCATACATTCTTAAGCCACCTCCTAACAGCAGCACACCGTTACCAAAGCACTGCCCAGTCAGTTACTTCATAAAATACGTCCTTCCCACTACCAAGTGGAAAACAGGCTCCAATGAGCATGCTCTTGGAATCCTTTCCAGCAAATATGCTTTGTCCAACCTGGTAACGCCCTGTCAAACAGTATGAGTGTGACAAAATAGTGTTTATAGGTGGCAAAAGAGGAGGAAAGAGGGTTTGAGGTCTGCACCCCCAGTTGTCATACATTCTCCTTAAGAACTTCATTTCTCCGTGCTCTCCTCTGGCCATGAACAGGAACATGAAGGGAACCCCCACTACATATGATTGGGAGCACTTGACCTGACCTCACGTCGTTCATTAAAAGGCAAGCAAAACAGTCTTCAGAGAGCTGGTCTGTCTGCTTATCGTAGCATCAATCTCACCCACCGTCTTTTTCATTGCTCTGATGTCTGCAACCGCGTGCTGCATGCCCCTGGGCTCGGGAACCTTATCATATTGTCGATCTGTATAGAACCATGCAAACTCTCTACCTATAAATAACAGAAGTAATTATTGCTAGTAAATAATATATACCGGCTCATTTCAAATGAATCATGTTCTCCAGTCGCCCTGGAGAAGGAATAACATAGGCAAAGCTACAAGGCATCGCTTTAAAATACTCCTTATATAATTATTATGAAATTGCATTAGGCTATGACTCATTCCTGCAAATGCAGGGTTCATTGAGGGTAATTAAAATAAGTCACTCTCTCTTCAAGGCGGTGACTCATAGGCTGTTGCCCATAACGGAGTGCAATGAAGTCAGAGAGAAGCTCCTATCTTCCCACTGAAAAAGCAATAGCACTTTATTAAAGCAGTGGGTAGGCTCAGTTTGCCCTTCTCTTTAGTCCATTTAGCCAGCAGGTTTGGAGTTTTTGCCCTATCCAAGAAATTAAATTGACCGTGTATTAACTAAGGGTCTTACTAGACTCTAGGGAAAAATAAGGGGGCTAAACACAACTAGGATATGTCATTTTGCAGAATAATTACAGAATCACAGAATGATATGGAGTTCGAAGGGACCTCTGGAGAGCATCTAGCCCAAACTCCTGACAAAGCAGGTCTACCCAGAGCAGGTTGCACAGGAACATGTCCAGGTGGGTTTTGAATGTCTCCAGAGATGGAGATTCCACCACATCTCTGGGCAGCCTCTGCCAGGGTTCAGTCATCTTCACAGGAAAGAAGTTCCTCCTCATGTTTTGATGGAACTTTCCATGTTCAAGTTTGTGCCCGTTCCCTCTTGTCCTGTCTCTGGGCACCACTGAAAAAAGACTGGCCCCATCTTCCTGACATCCATCCTTGAAGTATTTACAGGTGTTAAGATCCCCTTAGTCTTCTCTTCTCCAGACTAAAAAGACTCAAGTCCTTCAGCCTTTCATTATCAAAAAGATAAACTAGCACCCTCATCATCTTTGTGGTCCTCTGCTGTACCTTCTCCAGCAGTTCCCTGTCCTTCTTGAACCAGGAAGCCCAGAACTGGACACAGGACTCCAAATGGGACCTCTCCAGAGCAGAGCAGAGGAGTAGGATTTAAAAAAATTATGTCTGTACATAGTGAGGTAGCTGTTATCTAATTGAAAGCTGCTAACAGTAAGGTTCCATACTTTGTAGGTACATATAGACCGTTTCAGGACCAAGGTTAAGTTGCAGTTGAGACTGAACTAAGCTCTCCCAAGAATGAAGAAGGAGAAATTAAAAGTTGTGTGTTCCTTTGATATTATGGAAGAAATTACAGCAAGACAGGTAATGTCAGCCTCTGTACCTGTGTATATTTGCACATTAGCTGACAAGACTTTATGTTCTCAAGTCTTTGTAAAAAATATGTACCTTAGCCAAGTAAAGGTTGGAATAATTCATATAGTTTGGGAATTTGGTTGCCAAAATACAAAGCCACTGAAAAAAATTAGTATAAAAGACAGTAGAAGTTAGCTGCATTGCCCTCCCACACTCCAGTGCTAATGACAGCTCATAAGTAGTTCTTTGTTTATCTCTAACATGGGTTTCCACGCTCTACAGTTAGTGTTCTGTCTTTTCTAGTACGCTTTGCTAAATGCACTTTATTTTTTAAAAGTATCTTCTTTTCATGAGCTTTTAGTCTGCTTTGATGCGGGAAAAGCCAGACATCAAATAATTTCATATTGATATTCTTAACAGTGTTTCATATCAGAAGATTGCTGTCCACATGATGAGAATTAACTTCAGGAAAAGAGTATGCTTCCAATACATAAATTAATCTAAAATCTACCAGTGCTGGGAAATATATTTCTTGGGAATATGTGATTAAGCTGATAGCATGTTAAAAGAACGCTTTCTCATTGTAAACCCCTCTGCAATAACACAGATAATAATTGTAGGAATCTGTGAGAGTTTGGTATTAATTGCCTGGTTTCTTTTCCTTAGAGCTTAGCACACCCACTAAAGCTTGTGAAAAGTTGTTCCATGTCAATAATGGAGGGCATGCAGTGTTTAACCTGTTTTATGAGCCTAATCAGAATGAATTTCTTAAGGAAGCTGCCAGAAATAATAAAGGAATTAACCCAAGTCAGGTTAACTTAAAACAGTGTTTTAAACTCTTACCTTCTCTCCCAGGCTTCGCTCACATATTCCAAATAGTGAGTGGTTGCTTCAAGGGGTACGAAGAAGGACATTAATGCACCATCTCAACAAATCCCATTTGAATACAAAGCGTGATATTGTACATTGGCCCCAGGCCCTAAAAGGCAGGGTGGAATTCATTTAGCAAGCTGTTTTTTAAAGAGGTTTATCTGCCAATTTATTTATTTTCCTGGTTGGGAGCTGAGATTGTAAATGATAAAAGCAATCTGCCTTGGAATTTGTGCCCAGGTTTGCAAATATTCATGATATATCACTGGATATAAGCCCACTTTTTTGGGAAGAAAAAAAAAAAAAGAGTAAATTTACATATTTATAATTGTACTGAATCTGGATGGCATGCAGTTAACTTTCATCATAAAATCCTACATACACCTCTGCTTTGCATTTGTGGCTTGAGTGGTGTTGGTAACACACCGGTGTTTTAGCTACTGCTTTGCACTCCATCATAGATGTCTCTCCAGCCATCCCCATCAAAGGCCTATAGGCTGAGGGTGGGCAAGAGGATGGAAGGGGACCCCAACTGACCAAAGGGGTACTCCATAACATATAATGTCATTCTCAGCAATGAAAGTTGAGAGAAGGAGCATCAGGAGTATGGGGAGAGTCAATGCATTTGTCTTCCTCAGTCCTGAGGTTCTGCTTCCCATGAAGTGGCTGGACATCATCTTCTGATGGGAAGTAGAGAATACATCTCCCCGTTTTGGTCTGTTTCTGCCTGCAGCCTTTGCTTTTCTCATTAAACTGCCTTTATCTCAACCCGTGAGCTTGCCCATCCTATTTTCTCCCCCTGACCTACTGAGTTAGAGACCAACTTGTAGGGGAGAGGAGTCTGTGTCAGCCAGGCAAGGTTGAACCACCACAATAATATTTGCCGACTTTTAGCTTCCTATACTTTGACATGCCAGAACTTTGAGCTCAGACTGGAAGAACTGGAAGGTCTTCTGTAGCTCATCATGTGCACTTTCTTATTCTTGTGGTTCAGGTCTTCACGTGATGGAAGCTCCCAGCATTCATTAGATGCTGCACTGATCTATTGAACAGAAACATCACATTATCCTTGTGCCAGACCACTTTGCAGTGTTTCTCTTGTATAACAGGAGTATTTCATTGCAAAGCAGTGAGTCATGGCCACCCAGCAGCACTCTGAAAATCAGCATCACAATGAATAAATCTCGTGGACTGTTTCAGCAGAGAGGTAGTAATTTTGTGATACAGAAATCCAGACAATCCTTAGCTGACACGTTTGGTCGATTGTTGTGATAATTATCAGTGTTCTGGCAACTCTATCCAATGTTTCCTTTGCATAACATTAGTCCACTCCCTTTTTCCCTCAGAAATTTTTTAAGAGCATAATTGGACAGAGCAAAGACACTTACTAAAACATTCTCTGTTCTGTCCTCTTTTTGCAGGCACGTGCCTTAGCGCTCTGGAAAAGAATTCAATATTTTTCACTAAAATATGCTGGACTTCCCTCTCATTCATGTCCTTCATAAAAAACTCCCATTGCTTTGTCTCACCAGTGGAATTTCATTAATATGGTAAAAAGAACCACCAAAGCCATTATTGCAGGACCAGAAACAAATTTGTATGAATTATGTATGCTTGTGCTCTAAAGAACTGTATGAGATCGCTTCTATTATAGCCATTATCCTGTCTTTCCTACTCCTCCATTCCTATTCCTGTTTCTGATTTGTCTCAATATCAACTCTAAAGTTAGAGACTGTGCCCCTGTGACATCTATGGCACTAATGGATGGCACTAGAACAACAGTGATCGTGATGCCACTGCTTATAATGCTCATCCAGAAGACCTGGCAGCAAACCAAGCCTTAGTCATCACAGGTACAAAATTAGCTAAGAGAGATATAGGCAAAAAGTAAATTCTTTTTATCAATATATCACTTTTATTGAGCAAAACTGGACACTCAGTTGTCTGAATTATGTCTGATAACTGCATTTAGTGCTGTTCTTCATGTTAACTGATGTTACACTGAATATTAGGACACGTTGGTCAATCTATGTATGTCACATACCAAGACAAAGTGTTTTGCTTCCAGCAGCAAGAGAAGACTCAAGGCTAGCTCCTATCTAAATCATCACAAATGCAGTTCATGCAAAAACACACCCTTTGAATTACTTGTTGGAGTACTTCAAGACAAACTGAAACCAAAAATTAAAGTTACTCTTGATTATATATGCCTTATTTAATCCAATGAGTTAAAGGAAGAAGTAATCTGTTCCCACTCTGAGTTTCTATGCATTGACATAACAGTGGCTTTTGGTAGGAATCAAGCTTTTATTTTCTCCTAGCTGTGTTCATATAGTATGNTCCTCCTTGGACATTGGACACCGATGAAAGAGAGTTGACCCTTTGATCCCTCAGTGGCAAGAAGAAGAAGTAGATCCAAATTATTCACAGAATCACATAATGGTTGAGGAGGGAAGGGACCTCTGGAGGTCATTGTGTCCAACCACTGCTCAAGCAGGGTCACCTAGAGTCAGTTGCCCAGGCTCAAGGAAAAGAGGAAAAGATTTAAGCATTCATCTATCAGACACCAGAGGAACAGTACAGAAGGGACAGAAGAAGAAAGATATGATACATTTTGCAGATCATAGAATTCAGTGTTTACTGCAAAATTTTACACTGAAATATTTTGGGGAACAGAGATGACGGGAACTGTACTTTCAAAATTTGAATTTGACTTTATCAAGCTGAGTAGTTCTTAACTTTCATATTTATCTCATTTCCTTGGCATAACTGCACTATGGCCTATGAGTATGATGTTATAAATAAACTCCATCTATAAATGACTCATAGCTCTCAAATATAATATATAATATCAAATTATGAATGTAATACATACACAATGCATTAATAATGCAACAGAATCCAAATAATTGCTGTGTTTTGAAATATATCTAAAAATACACAGATCTGACCACAAAATGCATTCCCATCGTGGTAGTGCAAAATGGCATGATGAACTTTAAATAATCCTTATTGTCAGCTGCATGTGGAGCTTTCAAACACGATGTATCTGCCTTGGCCCACAAATTCTCCTTCTTGCAAAGGGAGCAGAAGCCTTTCTCTTTGCTGCCATGTCCAGGATGTTGCTGCTTACCTAATAGCCACTCAGCTTTCCTTCATTATAATTTAGAATTTTACTTTACAAAGTGCCTGGGGATATTTCCAGTACAAAGGGAACAACTTAAAACCTCATTTTTATTCTCTGCCATGCCAAGGGGCAAAAGTAATAGCCTTATGCAATGTTGCACCACGTTGCACAGGCTGATGTGACATTACACAACATGCGGTAGGTACTGAAAGAAGCAAATGTTTCCAACGTACTCACAAAAAGCCCTCAACGCAGGGGGCCTTTCAGTGCCCTGAATGAGCACAACACTATAGACCCTGCAAGCTACAAATCTGCCTTTCAGCTGAATTCATTCAGACAGAGATGTAGGACCAGGGCTCCCATTGAGCTCCCTTTGCCCAAAAGCAACCAGCAAATGTTTTGTTAAATGTCCCAGCAAACACAACTGGATCTTGCATTGTAAAGCGATGGGTATTTTTTTTCCATCACAAAATCCTACAATGTTCGTGAGTCCACTCGCACTTTGATGATAGCTTTTGTAATTTGCTATTTCTATTTCAGTCATGAAATTGGAATTGAAATTCAACGTCTGTCTACACTCCTGTGGAAAAGTAAAGGATGATCAAGAAGCAAGCTGTAATCTCTAAGAAAAAAAATGTCAATTCCAGATATCTGCACACTGTTCTCTGTATGGGTTAACTCACTGCTGACCAAGCAGGACGATCTAAGCTTTGCAGAATGATTTAACAATATTTAACCAAATTTGATCCGTTCACTTGCTCTTTTGCACATGGTTAGAAACTATTTTATTTTATATCTCAGTAAAAAGAAATCTTGTAGTGCAATGAAAAGAATTTTCCATTATTAAATAAAATGCTTGGTGAAGTACATGAGCATGAACTGCTACCTTTATTAGTGGAGACACTAAGATAGGATCTGCTAGAGGAACGTACTGTTGCTGCACCAGGGAGCCAGCTACGAGTATCTCTGTGAACAAAGATCTATCACTGCATCCAGTTCTGGAGCCCTCAGCACAAGAAGGACATGGACCTGTTGGAACTGGTCCAGAGGAGGCCATGAGGATTATCAGAGGGATGGAGCACCTCTCCTTTGACGGATGAGAGAGTTGGAGTTCTTCAGACTTGAGAAATCTCCGGAGAGGCCTTAGAGCCCCCTTCAGTACCTAAAGGAGGCCTACAAGAAAGCTGAGGAGGAACTATTTGCAAGAGCAGTTAGTGATAAGATGAGGAGCAATGGTTTAAAACTAGAGCAGGGCAGGTTTAGATTAGACATCAGGAAGAAGTTCTTTACAATGAGGGTGGTGAAACACTGGAACAGGTCACCCAGAGAAGTAGTGGAGGCCCCATCCCTGGAGACATTAAAGATCAGGCTTGATGAGGTTCTGAGCAATCTAATCCACTTAAAGATGTCCCTGCCTACTGCAAGGGGCTGGACTAGATGGCCTTTAAAGATCTCTTCCCATCCAACATTTTTTATGATTCTCTGGTTCTGTGATTCTGCCTGGAAATAATAAGACCATGATAGTTTCTAAGAATCAGATTTTACACACTCTTGGGAGAAAAAACTGAAAATATTCAAAACACAACTCTTAAGCCCAAGGTAGAGTGTGTTATGAAGCATGCAGCCTCCACAAAGTGTTTGCACTAACCCATTAATGCAGTGGTGGTGTTAGAAAAAGACAGTAGCACATCTGGCTGATGTTCTCATGGGAGGTTTGCATGTTCAGATATTGTAGCTGCCAGTTCCCTCTGCATTTTACATCTTAGCTGCTCAGTTACTGATAAAATAAATCTTCACGACACTGGGTATTTTACAGTTAATATTCTATTTTTAATCTTCTTTTGAATATTCAATAATTCTGCCAGCTACCTTCTGATAACTGTATGCTTTTTCCATGCTTCAATCTTTAGAGCTGAGTATAAAAAAGTCTGGAAATAACTGAGAAAAAAATGTCTATCAGTCACAATTCAAATCACCTTTTTGCCATTAAAATCAGAATTTAAACTCTGTTCTTACAAAAATAACGTAACCTATGAGAATATGCTGGATTCTAATGCCCTACTGAAGGGTGTCATCAATCAATTATTAAGCAATCATTTTTCAATGTGTTGCTTTTCCAGATGGATGATAACAAAAAGAAAGTAAAAGTAAAATACAGGCAACAGCTGCTGATAGACAAGTTATGGAAAGTGAAAATAAAAACTAAAGCCATTCTATATCTGTGCTTCATCTTTCTTGGCACCCTGGTACCATGCTAAACAGAGCAACAGAGCAGCAGTAAATCTTCATGAGCAAAGTTGAAGGAATCACATGAATATTCATCTAATTAGCCAATTTAATTAGCATGTCCATTTAATTTCCAAAGTTAACATATTCAGTTTTCTTCCATGAGGTCTTGAGGAAGCTTTTCACATTATAATTTCAAGGGTAACATTTATAGCAATAGTGAACAAGCATTTTCCTGCAATATTGAATCGTGAAGGATTACCAGGGAATGAAGGTAAAAGGAAGTCAAATCTAGAGAGTCCGTGAAAGAAGATATGAAACCTTCTGTAAAGATATTTCTTCTCTTAACAAACTGCATTGCAGGTTTTTAAGGATATTTCCCTTTCCCTAACCACAAAGAAAGATGTTCTGATGAAGACAGCCGGAAGAACTCCCGAAAGTGGTATGAAAAAATTTTTTTTGTACTACGTCCAGAAACCAACTCCATTTTGCCCATATTCTAGGATATTAATTCATAAACAGCAGTGAAATGCAGCTAATTTCTGAAACTTTCTCTTTCAAAATAATTTTTTTTAATTATTTGCAAAATTTTAGGTGGTTTTTGTTTGTTTTTGTTTTGAGAGATGCTGAAGCTTTAACACAAAATTCTGTTAATCTGAAGTAGACTAATAGAGATTATTTTCTGAAAAGGAAAGTCACAACACAAGTGTACATAAGTATACATCATCAAGAGCAAAGTTACTGTTAGAAACCCAGACTTCAGTGCTAAGGGACATTATAAGCAAGGGCATTACAAATAAGGGGTTAAATAAAAGCTCCTCTAAAGTTTATCACTTCAGTGGAGTCAGATGACAATGTCCAGTGGCTGCCACAAGTACTAGCTCAGTTGATGATTTCACTTGTAAACCATTAAAAAACTGCTTTTACTCTATTTTATATTTCAACTAAGCCAAACCAGTAGTGCCATAACAGGGTGTACCTGAAACTGATGGACTCAGCTTGATGGGTGGCTCAGAATCATCACCATTTTCACATAAGATACCACCGCAAAGTATAACAGCTGATTCATGACAGCTCTCTCTTTCATGTCCTGCTATGGGAATTCACCCAAACTCCAAGTTCCAGAGCAGAGAGGAGAGAAAGGTGATGTACAAATTTGAATGAGAGAAAAACAGGTTGGAAGGAAGCTGAAGACGTCACTGGTCCTTCCTGTTTCCCAGGGCAGGGCAGGCGTATGGTGCATAGCTCGTTCCCCAAGCAGGCTCCCAGGAACCTCCTGGTACTTCCAGTCATTCCTCAGTTCGTCTATTCCAGCACTTTGCTATCATTTTGAAGACAAAAAAAAAAA
>VXBW01000772.1:226836-331089 GCA_013400375.1 Thinocorus orbignyianus | reverse complement strand
AAAAAAAAAAAAGGAATATATTAGTCCCCGCAGAGAAAAGCTATTAGTTTCATACAGCTTCATATATTCTTACTGTCTGTGGATAAATCACTCTAACACAGTCTAAGTTGTCAGAGTATCATGGTCTAAGCTAGAAAACATTACTTTTTCTTTCCAAAGAAAAGAAAAATGTTAAATCCTAAGGTGTTTCTAGCATATAGGCAAAAGCTTTCTCGCAGGTCTCCAGCAGCCTGTCACAGATAAGAGAAAAAAGTCATGTCATGCTGTGTCCAGGTCCAAACACCATGTTAAAGTGATTCTGAGCCAGAGCAACACTTACATCCAAGAAAGAGACTCTATTTTGTCTTTTTTGTTCAGAAAACGATGAAAGAAGCGAAGGCTGCTCTGAACAGAGGCTCTCCTCTGCAGAAAGGGAGGTTATCTTTAGTAAATAGCAAAATACTGGGAGCACAAGCGAGAAGAAATAGTGTGAACCGATGAGAAAAAGGGTAACACGGGGCAGGAGAGAACCACCTGGGATACAGTGGATCCAGTTTCACACTAACAACACTGTATAAATGGGGGTATGAATTCATCGTGTTCCCTCTTGATAACATTTGCTGTCCTGATTATCTTTAATTATAGGCTGCATGAATTATGCAGGTACCCAGCCAGCCTATGCAATTATAGCTGCAAAGATAAAAGCCGTGACAAAAAGCTTGCTATCCTTTTTCACTTATTCTTTCCATCTCGCTCACCATTTATTGCAATAAAGGTGGTGACATTCCAATCCCACACAAACTAGGGCTGAAAAATCCCCCAATACAAAAGCAAAACAAACCCCAAGCCAACAAGGCAGTTACTTATGAGGCCTGACTGCAGGAGCACAGATAGTCCCACTGAAGCTGGAGCGACTGCTTGAGTGATGTTACTGCTTAGTCCTGGGGCATTTACGGGATGTGAGACGTGTCTTTTGCAGGTACTGGAGGAAAACCACTAAATCATACCCAATTCTACCCCTATACACACTGTATTATTGTAATGTACTCTAAATAGCTTGGCCACACACCCTGCTTGCTTCCAAAGGTTGGTGCTTGTCACTGAAGACATCAGAGGGCTGTTAAACCAAGATGTACCACTGCATCCCGTACAAGCCGGTGATAAACAGCTTTCATTTCACATCATGCCTGCTGTAGCGAGAGCCATTCCACTGTTCCGACTGTTCCGACTACAGACACCATATCACAGTAATTAAAGATTTATAGCAGTGTAAATAATTAACACTCCCCCCTTCCACTGAGCACAAAAGTCATGCTTAGATGAATACAAAAGCAGCAGCCAGCTCGTACCAGGTGGCTGAAGCCGATTCATCTATGATACACCCCAGAAGCCTCACATCCTCTCTTAAAAGAAGAATGTTTTTTGATGTGTCAGGATATATTGGATACAAAGTGACATATCACATATTTATTTCTTTTTTTTCAAAGGAAAAAAGTTATCCCCTATTTCAGAACTGCTTGGTAAAACCAGTCTGTCTTGTGTACTGAATTTAGGCTCAGCAGAGTAATGTGCTGAGCTCTTCAAGTACTGGAGACTATAGTATTCCTCTAGGCCTCACACCAGCAATCTTGTTGCCATCTGGAAATTTTTTTTCTCCCTTTGGAATTTTAGGTGCTACTACATTAGGTACCACTAGTTTTCCCAATCATTTTTCCACCTGCAAAAATCACTATCACACGAGTTTTGCATGTAAACTCTTGAGCAGTGCTTACCACAAACGCGCAGCTTAATCTTGAGGCATGCAATCACTAAGTCCCCATTTGAAAAACTTCTTTTCTCTCTCATTTTCTTTGTATCCTAATGGAGTGGCTTTAAAACCCATTAGATTACACAGTGCATTTTCAAAGCACAGTTCCAAAAGCACAGTCTATGCTCAAATAAAAATATTAAGGTTATGAAGACCAGTGCTCAGAAAGGATAAAACAGCACCAGAAGTAAGGACAACCTTGTAAATTTCATATAATCCATTGCTAATATGCATTACAATAAAGTCATTAGCTGTGTGATCACTTGCTCTTTATTTACAGGCCTTTTGCCGTGGTCACTGCATGGAGCAGAGTTGTTCTGGCAAGAATGAAATGTGCAATGACACAGGTTGATCTCTGCAGTTTCTCTGCCTCAGCTGCTGCAGAAGCTGGAGCTTTTAAGGTGAAAAAATATCTGGCTAAACTTAAAATTTCTGTCTCCTAGGGAATTTCAATGTTCTCTTTATCAGGTGTTTCAAGTTACAATTAAAAAGCAGAATAACAGCATTTCCAGCAAGATGGAAATTCTGATGAGGTTTGGTTTTTTTTTGATGTGGAAGGAAAAAAGCCAGGTAATTTGTTTCAGAAACACATTTCGAGCTTGTAAGTTTCTAGTTTCTTAAGTAACAGAGAAAAAAGCCTTGAAGCTTCTCACACACCAGTACTGGGAAGAACAGAATCATAGAAGGGTTTGGGTCAGATGCTTGCAGCCTCCCTGTGGGATGGCAGCTTTGTAGGATGGGGCAACCCCTTGGCACATCACCGGTTCCCAAGCAAACCCCTACTTTGCTTTCCCTGGACAACTTATTTACCCAAAACCACAACTGTCTGCTCTCCCCGACGCCACTGTTGGTTTAGGAATGCTTGAGAAGATTTCTAAGACATTTCTCTTGGCCTCATCCTCAGGAAAGACTGGTTAGGGTTAACATATCCTCATCTCCAAGCCCATCACTACAAGGAAGAGGTGCTTCCTTCAACAAGTTTACTTGAGTACTCAAGGAGGGCACCGGGACCTGTGGGCATGTGTTCCCTGTGCTTTAGTAGCCTTGGGTCATGGTCTTACCCTGGCTATAACACAAAGTTTGATGAGGAGACATGTCCATGCTGTCCAGTACTCAACTCCTGTCATTCTGTGGGGCCAGAGAGAAGGAGGAAGCCTCGTTCTTGGGGTCAAGGGGAGAAGATCTGCCTAGAGTGCCAGGAAGACATGCTGACTGATGGAGGTGACATGGAGGCAGTGTCTGTCCTGGGCTGTCCCTTCTTCCACAGAAGGGGTTGGATGTTCTTGTACCTGGGCCAGCATCTATGTGCCAAAATCTGCCTCAGAAATAAACCTCCAGGCCTTTCTCCTCAACCAGTTTCACTCCACAATCATTTATTTTTTTTTTTTACAGACAGGAAAACAATATTTCTGTGAGAGTCCAACTGTAATATGTCTTTTTGTTTTTTCTCCTCTTCCTTCTTTCTCACAGCAGTGGGTTGTGACCCATGACTGCTGGCAGCCTGAGGAGCCTGGAAGACACTGAACGGGTCTTGGAGTACCCAGGGGTCATATTCAGTTCTCTTGAGACTTTTTAAAGACATTTGATTCCTGTGACACGAAACTAGTTACTAAACAACAAAGATTCAAAGATTAGAATTACGGTTTCTGAGCAGTCCACAGCCAGGCCATGAGGAAGGCAATAATGTCAGAGGATGCTGAGCCTGCAAGTGCCCATGAAAAGACTCATTATTCATCAGGATTTCGAGCTGAAAAGTTAAACTCAGCTATTTTCTGTGGCTGATATTGTCTCTCTCAGCTACACCGCTGATGACCGTGCAAAGTACAAGGATGTCTTGCTACCACCAGCTAACTTAAGCTTGTCCATGGTGATAAAAAGCCCAGGTGCTAATTTGCTGCAATGTGACTTTATCAGTGCTTTACTGGTGGAAGAGGATGAGGATTAAATAACCGCTAAGGAGAGGCTTTCCCTGCTCCCCTCAGACAAGAGGTGTAGGCAGAGAAGAACCTGAGAGATGGCAATTAGATCTGGGGTGAATGAGTGTGTTTCATAACTTCTTGTACTTCTTGTAGTACTTCTACTCAAGAAAACTCTGGAGCAGTCTGTAGATTCTTAAAAGCAATGCAGTAAAATCCCCTCAAATTATGACATATCCTCAATTATATCCTCTGCAAAGTGTTCAAACATTCATATAATGAGGAAAAAAGTCTGTGAGCATGTTTTAGCTATCTGCAGTGAAAGTTCAGGTGTTTTCAATGCTTGTTTTTCAGATACACATTCAGTGAACCTCTGCCTTTAAGCACAGCAGAGAATCGCAGTGCTTCTTGAAAGCCTTGCAAAAAAGCTTCATGAATGTACAGATTCATCACAGAGCTTTCCTCTGAAGAAAGGAGATGAACCTTAGCAATATTCAGAAGAAATAACTCCAGGATTTTGCATTTTAGACTTTTAGAGCACATATGAAAAAGCAGCTGTGCCAAGAAAGTTGGGAAACTCACTCCAAGGGTTTTGCAGAGACCACCCAAATTCAGCTGATGCCTTCTGACAGCTCTGAACCAGCTCAGGCTGTAGAATCATTGGATCATCTAGGTTGGAAGGGACCTTTAAGATCATTGAGTCCCACCACCGTGCAGAGCCCCAGCAAAGAGCAGGAGCGTGCCCACAGCTGATTGCTTTTCACCTGCCCACTTATGTTCCTGTGTTCAGGACAGCAAGGAAGCAGCTTTGAAAAGGTATGAAAACAGGAGCTACAGACTGTGACCAGGACCTCATTGTTCTTGTACATGTGCTTCATCTCAGCCACCAGCCACCATCATACCCAGAACAGGTTTTAAAAAGCTCATCTCTATCAGTCAATACTGAAAAGGAATTTTTCTACTAGAAAAGAATTTCCCTAGAAACTCCTTAATAGAATTAGGGGTATCAGAAATTATGCAAGGAGCCTGTTGATGATTCTGAGAGTAATCATCCACATTGAGGATGTCTGAGTAACTTGAGTAACTTGTGGTTTAGATTTCACATCCTGGCTGCATGTATTGTTCACTTAAACCAAGTTCTGCATTTTATCTTCTACTTGATGTAGCCAGAATATACCTCCAAGTTGGTCAAACTCACCTTCAGAGAAAACCAATTAGCTAAAAAAAAATTATATGTTTTACTCTATAGAGATATAGTGCCTTCTCTTTCTCTTTGTCTGAGAGGTGAATAAAAATAATTAAAGTGATGGAGATATTTGAATGAGATGGCAACAGCCTGAAATCCTTCCATATGAATTACCACCGTACGTAGTGCCAAGAATTCCCTCAAAGGAGCCATAAGTGCTGATGGCAAGGACTGAAGGATATCTTACTGCTTGGAGTCAGTTTTAAATTGTCATCCATGGGTGGTTAAAGTTCCCATCAGACCGGCAGTTTTCTCTGGCTCACTGATCAGGAAAACAGAACTGGCTGGCTCTTCCCCTAATGAAGGATTAGGATTTCATCCTGCAGGCACCCACCATACTCTTCCTTCACTACCACTCATTTTGCAGGTTCTTAGATTTAGTAGCACTAGCAGAAGAGATAATCCAGCAGCCCTCCTGTATCACCACTTTGTTATTTAACCCTTGGTGACACTTCAGAGCCTTTTGAAATACAGAAAGGAGGCAATCTCCTATCACAGAGGCATACATGATTGAAAGCCCATTCTGTCTCACTTAATGCTTTTTGTTTTTGAGAACACATTGATCCCATGATTTCTCTTGATTCTCAGTTAAGAACATGACATTGGTTATATCTTTCCTGAGACTTATTTGCTCATCTCTTGTGCCTTCTTCATTTTCTTGACAGTTTGAAAGATTCTTCAGACAGGAAGCTAATAAAATGCCCCTTCTTTTCGTTGTAAGCAAATTATCATCCCAGTTCCACAAATTCAAATTTGTTGTCTCTCTCCTGTTTCATACCACACCAGTGAGTCAGAATCTGGCTTTCTCTTAAAAGATGCTATTGTGCCCATAAAAACGCATCCTTCCACGTACCTCAGCATCTCTTCTAAAGCCCCTTATCATCCCCCTCTCTCTTGTCTTTCATTTCCAACCATGTGTGTGAGCTACCCCAGACATTGTTCCTTAATTAAAATTAATTGCGATCACAATGTCTTTGTCATTTAGTATGTATAAGACATTGCTCGGGGGGAATTCCACCCAACTCCAGTGCTCTGCTCCGCACGTAGTACATATTACAGAATAAAAGTATGCACTTTCTTATCTTGACTAGGGTGGTGTGCTGAAACCAAAGCAGAGATTTGCTATATTTGGGATGCAGAACAGGCCTTTTATGTTCAGGCTGCTGCTGTTGATACTTGGAGCTGTACCAGTCGCGCTGTTTCTAATTTGGAGAATAGCAAGCACAGGGGATTATTGAATGCAGCCACAGGACCTATATTTTAGCTCTGACACCTTTTCCTCTGCGACCTTATCCCCCTCCTCTGTTCCCGTCCCCTCAGCCAAGAGTCAGACTAAGATGCTTCCATTAGATAAGGCAGGAAAAAGATATTCCAATTTTAGGACCCAGCATATTTCTCTTACGTGGAATAAAAACCATACCTTGGATTTGATACAAGAGTAACTAGGTCATTAAATAACCTGGCAACCTACCCAAAGGACACAGGGGAAGTTTTTATGTAAACATTTCATTTCAATAGTGAACAGCCACCGTTAGGCCCCTAACATGCACTTTGCATAAGCATCAGATAATGCCCAGTTTCTCTGCTATTTCAGGGCTTTATTAAAACTCTCCTTGTCACCTATTATCCTCTCGGTATATGTCTGCATTGCCATGGAACGTTATGTTGTGTAACCACTAGACAGATTACCCTCTTTTACAAACTGAGCTTCACTCTAAGCTAATGGGCAGCTGCTAAATCAAGTTTGTAATACAGCCAGGTCCATTGCAGATCACCTTGGCTTTTAACTGTTGATGAATGACAATTTACTTCACAAATGCTTTGCTTTTTCTGCGTTTTCACTGTGCCAAGACACTCAGAATATCAGCATTCATGCATCAAATGCATTTTAGCGTTGGGACACCCTGGCCTCCACTTTATTATTTTAATCATTACTCTACTTTGAATTTTTGGCTGTTGTTTTATTCTCTGTGGCTTGAGAGTCTAACAGGTTCTTGTGATGAGAGGTCAAACTAAATAAAAATGGCCCTGCTGGTTCTGTCAACTAAATTCAGACATTACTGTGAAGCTTTAAAGCAATAATACCTTTCGTGCTACTACATTCTGTAAGCAACTCCAGTGGAATCCCGGCTCTGAGTGGTTTATTATAGCTCAACCATAAAAATGTGCTTTGGGCTGAAAGTGGATTTATAAGATTTCTGCCCAGGAGCATATACTTTGTAAAATTTAATTTAAATCAGCTTAGCTACTTTTTTTCCTTTGTTTTTCTTTAAAGACAGATGAATAAAACCAAGAATAGATTATTGGTCTTTTTCTTAGCAGAAACCTCCCTCATTTTCATTTCTATAACAAGAAGGCGTTATTCTTGCCCTTCGTGCATGTATGTAATTCCATCAGTTTTGGGGAAGACATGGGAAGGGCCATGAGAGCAAAACTGGTCTTCCTTACAATAAATAAAATCTGGAGGCTGTCTGGCCAACTGCTTGGTCGAGGGGTTTCTATCGGGTAAAGGGAAACATAGAAACAGTGATATTATTGGAAAAAGAAAGAGGGTGTACTGCACATAAACTACTTTTCACAACATTTAACAGCAGAGAGTTCTGTAAACGGCAGTAGGAAAAATCTCAGTCAATTCAGTACAGATCAGCTCACAGGTCCACTATTACTCTTGGAATCCCTAGATACAACTTTTTTTCTGCTCTGACAGTTGGCTTGAGCAGAATTTTAGAGGGGTTTTTTCCCAGTTTTCCATTATTTCCAAACATCTGGACATATACCTTGCTAAGAACTCCCATACAGAAATACGACAACTGTTTCACATGTTACGGGTGGCTTAACAACCTGGAGTGATTCTTCCTGCAGTCTTTAGGTGGTATTTATAACTGGGTATGGTGTTTTGTGTCATGGTGACATTTATATAACGGAGAGAAAACCTGTACCTTCTGGTATAAAGGGATCTGGAACGATGAAAAGAATAATCAATAAGTCTGGTTATCTAAAAGTTTTATCATCACCACTGCATCATTGCACGGATGAATGCAAAACAAATACTACATGAATTTGGTTCAAACTCACAGACTTTCATTTCAGTTTGACATATAACATTTTTAGGGGGTTGGGATTTTTTTTTTAATACATTTACTGTTAAATTTTTTAATTTGTTTTACTTGAGTGAGATTTTCCTGGCCAATATCTCCCCTTTCTCACTCAGTCTTAACAGCATCATCGTCTTACAGAACAGTACTCCATTAAACATACCGCAGTTCCTCCAACAGTATTCAGCCTCATGACAGGGACATTACTTATGAAGAATGACAGCCATGGCTGTGGTTCATCTTCAGATTTTGTTCCCTTGAAGGCCACTTTGATAACTTGCCAGAGGTCACGTAAACATTGAGCAGGATAGATTGAAACGAGCAGCTCATCAGACTGGGCTCTGCTGTTGCATCTGAGTCAGCAGACAAACTGATCAGCGAGTAACAAGGAGTTTGGAAATGTAGGAGCAATATTGCTCACGGAAACTAGGAAAACTGTCTGATGGCAGTGCATGGGACATACAGGGGCCCCATCGGTTCAGAGGGAACATGCTTTCTACTAACTTCTGTTTCAACATAGTTGGAGAATTTTTAGATCTCTCCTTCAGAGAGTAATTGTCATGTGTCCCATATTTTGGGAACTCTACATCAAAACACTTGTTTGCAGAAGGTTTTCCCTTCCCTTCCCTTCCCTTCCTTTTCTCACCATAACAGACAAAGTTAATCCAAGCATGGAGAGCTGTCTACAATGAAAAGATCACCTAAAGTAAATGAATGAAACCCCATGTTGGGGAGCTACTCTTACCTTCGCCTCTTTCAGGTGTTTAGCTGTTGACCAGCAATTTCCAAGGAAATCAAGCTGAATTATAAAAAAGCAGGTGGAAAATAGCATAGACCGAAAACAGGATGCATTTAAAAAGAACCCAGGAATGAGGCTAAGTAAATAAATGATGTCAAAAGAGCATAATGAGTTTTGGGAACACCGAGATAAGAATATCTGGAAAAGCTATTTTAATATGCAATGGACTGCTACAGTCAGCATCATACACCCATATATATACAAATACACAGACATGCACACACATATACATATATATGAATAGTCCTGATGCTATTTTAATCTTAAATTCATCTCAGATTTTAATACTGCCAGGTGTTCAAGGTGGTTAATCAGTATGCTGTGTGCAGCTGATACACATCCGGGGGTAGGAAGGAACGAACCTGAAGACACCTGCCCTCCTACGGTGTGCTCACAGGCTCTGTTTGCTGTACAAGGTCATACAATAACTCTCTGGCAAGCTGGAAATAGCTAACCAAGGTGACTCGGACATGCAGCAGCAGCAGTCAGCGGATAGGAGTCAATGCTGCATGTCAGAGATCCTGCAGCTGCATTGTCAGATCCTGCAGTTGGATCCAAACATCCATCTTCTACATATATAGTAGTTTTCATAGTGGGAGAATAGGCAAGCTCATTCCTGACTTAATTTATATCAGATGGATGAAAAGCTAAGGCACACTTCTGCCATGTGGCCTGGACTGCCTTCTAAGATATAGCCTTTCAGTCCATCCACACAGATAAAATAATCCCCTAATTTCTCACATCTCAGTAGTTCCCACATCCCACATCTCAGTCCCATCCTTAGCTCTGCCATGAACAGTTCTGCTGATTTCTATTCACATACCTTGTTCTTCTATGGTTTGTGTTCATCTGAGAGATGATTCTGTTCTTCCTTTTCCCTGACATATGAAATATAGACAGGTTCTTTTTAACTTCATAGCTCTTCACAGGCCATCATGTCTCTTCTCAGACTCTTATCAACGCTATCAAGTGAAAAGAGGCAATGGGAACACACTGAAATACATGAAAATCCATGCATATACTAGAAAACAATTTATTATTGTATGGGTGGTTGAACACAGGATCAGATTACCCGGACAGTTTGTGGGCAACCTGTGAATATCCCTGGAGATATTCAAAACCCAACTGGACATGGTCATGGGCCAACTACTCTTATTGACCTTACTCGGACAGGAGTTCAGACTAGATGGTCTCAAGAAGTCCTTTCCCAGCTCAGTGGTCCTGTGATTTAGTGATCTTATCTACCATCTTCCATTCATTACTGACTTGATAGCTCTTCCTTCCAAAAAACATCGCCAGCAGCTTACATCACCCAGGAGTGTTATTTCCCGACTTGTCTCCATGCCTCAGAAAATCTCCCTATGAACTTCTGGAAAGATCCCCTCTTCAAGACTCTCCTGCAAACTCTTTGTTGCCAATAAAAATAATTTGTCAAGACGTAGATAGATGCTGTGTCTGCTCATTACTGACTGTACTTCCAGGCCTGTTCCTCCCTTTGTAATTCAGGTTGTAAAACGCCTGGAACACAAACTATACTTGGGTTTTGTACTGCAACTACTACCACTGTTCGATGTACATAAGTAGAACTGCTAGATATGCAATGGAAAGAAAAATTAGTGGGTACCCCCCAAATAGTCACAGTATGGCTCAAAATTAAAATAAAGGCCTTAACTACTATTTTCAGTGTTAAGGAATTGTTTTTTCTTGTACAAACACAGAAAAATTGTAAAGTATCTGGCATATAAGGTGTTTCTTTTGTCTGCTATACTATGCATTTATGTTTCACCAGTTCCACAGAATTTAGCCTGAACTTTATTAGTAACTATGGTGACTCACTGTAATAAATGAAGTGACAAAGGTGCCCCAGTCTTTATTTAATGGGGAATAAGACACAGCTAGAAACAGAAACCTCTGCTTTTCACAGACAGGTCATTCAGTCAGCCACTTACGCAGGCTGCTCATATACAGATGGGTTTTGAATCACTTGCCTCCACCTGTGTGAATAGGTCTGTTTCTCCCCTCCTCTAACGGCGATGTGCTAAGTGCGGTGAAACAGATAAAGTTCAGAAGCAGTTCCCCTCAGGGAATGGAGTGGCACTCCATCCCAGATAGACATGTTTTCTCCAGCTTACTCCATGGACTGCGGTGTGAGCCCGCTGCCTGCGCAGGAGAAGTTGCTTTCCCATGTGTTTCTGGCTCTCACTGGTGGCAGAGATGCTGCTGTGCCGAATGTAACTATAATTATGCATCCTGCTGTCCCATTTCTTTGATGCAACAGGGTAGGAGGGAAGACCTTAAACAGGACTGCAGTTGCGGGTGGCCAATTATCTGGCAGGATGTTTGGGGAAGATCCTTCTGCTGTTTACATTTCATTACCAACTGTGCAGAAAGCAATTAACACCTGGCCCTTCTTTTTTTTATTTCTGATATCTAGATAAAAGGCAAAAAAAAAGGATGCTACAAGCTGCAGAAGAAACTCAGACTGATCTCTGTGGTGAAAGTGGTCTCCTCAGTCTTGATGAACCAAGCCCAGCAACGTTCTGACTGATCTCCATTCAAATAAGGCAACAGCTGGAACAGCCAGAAAACATTGACCTCTTTGTCATGATGATAATAACAATACCGTTGCGGCTTCTAAAGTGTGAAACTAGTAGATTGACTAGAGCCATAAAATGTTATGTTGGGGATTTCATGTGATGAGCAGGAGTGCAGAAGATCTAGCTTACCTTTGGCTGGGTGTCAGAGTGACACGGTACCTGTAGTGTCAGGTACTATGAAGTTTTACCATGTTTCACTGCATGCTCTTGAATATAAACACATGTATATGTGCACTACTGTGGTATAAAACTCACTGTGTGTATGAAAATCTGACTCTTACATCACCAGAATCAACTTCCTTGCCTACACTGGTCTCTTTTCCAAACCTGAAGTTCTTAGAAACAGTACACTGGCACAGTTCTGTTGTGTGGACAGAGAGAAAAGCCAAACCATCCTTTTTCCTACTGTGTTACACCCATATTCTCCAGAAACACCTCTTTACATGAAACCTAGAAATGCTCATTTCCTCCTGCCAACCCGTTTCCTTAGTTTGGGAGTGAAGGAGTCAGGTCAAAGCCAGCAAAAGCTCTGGCATAGGCAGAGCAAGTTCTGAGAATTGCATACAGAGCATAAGTCATTTGGTTTTGAAATATAAACCGTGCCTTGTGAAATATGTAATAAATCCCATGCCCAGAGATGTGGTTTGAGAAATAAACCAGCTTGAGCTCCCTGCCAGCTTGAGTGGCATAATTCAGGACAGAATTACAGGACTAAGAAGCTCACCTGAAGATAGTTTGTGCCAGCACCTTCTCTTGAGAAACACAACCACAAGGCAGCAGTTTTATCTGTATTTCACGAATGGCCCAGGTTTTGTCCCAGTGAGCCCCTGACTCTGCTGGTTTAGCATTCTGGTAAACGGGTATCTGAGATTTTCACCCAGGAGGCAATAGCGCCAGCTTTGGTTTTGAGGAATTAGGCATCATCTTCGAGCTGAGACTAACAGCTGAGTGTGTCACACTCCTCTTCTACCTTACTCCAGCAGGTAGTCCAGCTACTGGTCTAAAACCACCGATTACTTTAAAACATGTTCAAACTCTGTGTTTAATTTAGCCTTGCTTCAGAGTACCTGATTTCACCCTAGATCTAAAGCGATTGGGAAAACGCCTCTCCCATCTGGCCTGGAAGAGCTCTCAAGTGACCTGGGAATGATTTGCATTTTTCTCTAAGGCCTCAGAATAAATGTACAGCTTTATAACACACACACCTTGGGGGTAAATAATTATTCATGATACAACAAGAGAAATACAAAAGATACATCACTATAAATTCTTAAATGAGCTACTTTTACTTTCTGATTGCAAAGTATTTTCCTTGTTTGATCTGTCACAAATATTTCTCTTGGCTCTTTAAGTAGCTTAGGCTTACTAATGTATGTAGGAAGATGGCTTATTGCAGCAGTAAAGCACATTAAATTCTCTTTTAAATGTGAACTACTAAACATTGCAGAAGAGAACAGGTTCTTCAATGCAAGATCCAGACTCCAAGGTCTCAGAAGCAGTTGCACAACTCTGAAGGACAAGCGCTAATGTGACAAACTGAATGAGTTCGATGCTGAGATTTACTCCCTGGAGACTTACTTCCCTTCATCACTAGAGCCATTATTTTTATTTACTCCTAACAAGGAAAAAAATGTTTTTTCACAGGCCTAGTGAAAGCCAGAGCATATCAATGGTGTGAATAACTATAAAATCTCCCCTGATTTCTAAAAAAAGTCAGCTACCATTCAACATTAGCTGAATTAATCTTCTCTCATCACAGTGGACTTAGCATCTTCCTGCACCTTTCGTTGTACTGATTTCTAAACTTTATGTAACTTTTTACAGAGGCCGGAGGGGAGAGAGCAAAAGCAGATATTTAAAATGCATTGAAATGATGCTTTGCCTTGATTAAATACATATCAGTGTCAGCCAGCAACCCCACAGTAACAAGCTACCTAGCAGCAACAAACAAGCACCACTGAACAGAAATTATTAAAAAAAATAAAAATAAAAAAAAAATGGTGGATATCTCATTTTCTGATTTTTACTTGCAAGGTTTTTTTATTATTATTTTAAATGCTGCTTTTTTAATCATGTTTATACCAAACCATATTAACGCTTCAACTGAAGAACTGGGCAGCAAGACCTTGCATGTCCTAGGCCTGCTCCTGTCCTGCTGAACCTTTTCAACACCACAGCCTGGCTGAGCCAGTGTGGCTTCATTCATGTACAGCATCCCCAAATCCAGACAGCCCCAGAGGTCAGTGCACCCTCTCCAGAGCCAACAGAGCACTGCCTGAGGTGACAGTCTCCTCTCCTAGCTCCCTGCTGGACATCATCCCTGGCAGACAGCATGGTGTCAGCAGCCCAGGGCTTCCCAGGTGTCCTCACCCGCCTGAAGGTGAGCTTTCCCAGTCCCGTTGCTCTTCTCTTTAAGCCAGAGGTGAGGAGTGTCACTCAGCTGCTAAGTTGTCCTGACCACCAAGGTCACAGGATCACAGAATGATATGGGGTTGGAAGGGACTTCTGGAGAGCACCTAGTCCAACTCCCCTGCCATGGCAGCTCCACCCAGAGCAGGTTGCACAGGAACATGTCCAGGTGGGTTTGGAATGTCTCCAGAGATGGAGACTCCACCAGACTCTGGGCAGCCTCTGCTGGGGCTCTGCCACCCTCAAAGGAATAAAGTTCCTCTGCAGGTTTGGATGGAGCTTCCTATATCCAAAATTTTCGGTAATAAATAAATAAAGTGGGAAAACTCTTTGATGCTTCTGTGTTTTCGTAATATGCAAAAAATTGGAAAAGTTGTTCTTGTGGGGGTATTACCAGCTAAGAATTCACACACTTCTGAAGCCATCTGATAAGCTTACATATTAACGCTGCCGATTTACGTTAACACTCAGCCCCGGTGACAAGTACTCTTTGCACTCACCGCACACTGGCACTTTGTCTTTCTGCTTGCAAGGAATTCGAGGAGAGATTAGTGATGTTAATGAGGAAGAATAAGAGGGCAGATGTCAGCAAAGCTTGAGATATTGGCAGGTATCGAATAGGTCTGCAAAGGCAGCAAGCAGAAAACACAGATTAGCAGTCAACTTTCTTTGCACTTTCATCAAAATGCAATGTTCAATGATTTGGTTCCGTCTGGTTTTGCATGTATTCTTTAAGCCATTGTTAAGATTTCATGGAGTTCCATTTTTATTCATTTTGTTACAAATATTGGGATTTTTTCCCCCCCTCTGTTTTGTTCCAAGTACAGAAGTTATAAAATTGAAGCCTAGAAACTGCTGTTTAATCATAAAAGTCTCATAATTCAGAGAGTAAAGCCCTCCCTGGAGATCCACAGGGCCTGCTTTTCTCTGAGGCTGAGAAGTTGTCATTACTGCTCAGAAATTGTCATTACTGCTCAGAAGTACATCAAAACAGCTTACTCCCTCCTTACTCTGTACAGGGTTTTATTATTGAAAATACAGAAGCCCACCTGAAATAAAGAAATAGGACTTCATCAAGCTGTAGATACTGCCAAAGAAACCACCAACTACAATTCCTTTGCCTGTATCCTACTCCAAAACACCACCCTGTGCACAAGTTCCTCCCCAACCACAGCCGTGCACTACCTGTCTCCCAAGTGAAAGCAGAATAAACTTCTTCAGATCTACAGCACGTGTTTCTGCCAGGACAATTAGCCTAAGGAAGCCATGGGGCTATATGCTCACACCCAAACTGAGACATACGTTGGCTGTGAAGCTGGCCAACATCAAAAACAAAGCACACACCACACGTTCTGCTCTTGGAGAGGACAAGGCTGGGCTGTGGCAAGATAAGGGATGGAGTAGCCACACAATGTGGGGGACAGGAGGAGGCGTGCAGTGCCAGAAGTGCAACACAAGGGAGGCAAAGCAGACTCCAAGGCTGGTGATCCTGAAGGGTTTGGTGAGAAAAAGGCAGAAACCTTGAGCCCTGCCTTTAACAAAAACTCATGAACCCCTGTTTTTGTTCACACTGAGTTCACTGTTAGTCAACCGTGTAACCGTCCTCAGATGAAAGGTCAAGTGCTAGACAAAGAGACAACTCTTGTCAAACTGTCCTGTCATGGGTCACGTAAGGAGCAGCCACTGATCCGTTTTCCTGCACCAGAGGATGAAATCCGTGATTCCTGAAGTATTTCCAATTAACATTTTCTGCAGAGCCAGCCTTGGGGGGTGTAGCCAGGTAGTTGGCTTTAAAGAGCACGCTGTTGCTAGAGCTAACGTTTGCTTAGCTGCAGGTGGATGCTGGTGACGTTAACAGAGACGGATAGGAGGGGAGATGGAAGCCAAGCCTGAGATACCAGCAGAGATTAGACAGGCATGCAGAGGTAGCAAACAGAAAATATCGATTGGCACTTGGCATAGGTCTGCACTCCCAGGCGAGAGTGCTCAGCTGACTCAGAAGGCTGTATTTTTCCTCTCACAATTTCACCAAGTCACTTCAGCAATTTTACCCTGTTGCTTCTTTCCCCTCTGGCAAAATGAGAATGATCATCTTCTTCATAATGCTCATCCCAAGCTAGAGAAGTAGTCATGGCCCTTCAATCTTTTGCCCGATTAGATTCCCCCAGCTTTGTCTCATTCTGTTGGTTTTATTTGCCAGTGATTTTGCTGATCTCCTCTGACCTCCCTCACAGTTGCTCTGTTTAAAAGAGAAATGTCCATGCTGATGCCAGAAATCTCATGTAGACCTTCCTCAGACAGTATAGGATGGACAAACTAGACTGCAACTGGTAGGTGGGAACTCTGGTGACCAGTAAATAACAAATGCTGACTGACTATCTGAGCAGCTTAGCAAAAAGGATATCTTATACTCAGCCTCATTTGACTCAAACATGTTGCTATTAAAGCAGAACTTTAGAAATTAAAGCAGGAAAACCAGGAAAACCTTTTCTAACTTCTGTTGATTAGAGAACTCATGACTTCTGTGGGTGACCTGAGGCTTTACATCTTAAAATCCCTTTTTGGTCTGCTCTTGCAAATTCCCAAATGAATGCAGAGGTCCTACTGTGTTGTCCATGAAAATTATACCGGGCTCATAGCTACAAAGTATGGCAAAGGAGGATGCTGTTTACCTTGTGACTCTCTGGAGCAGTTTACTGAGTATCACTTTTAGCTCTTTCTGCAAGGAGCTTCATTCTAGAAGAATATACTCTCAGATCTTCTAATGCATGAGGATTTCATTTTCATTATGAGAACAACATTTTTCACTGGAAGACCATCATGGACAAGCTGAGCACATTCCCTATTGGCAGCCCAGATCGTGCTATCCTCAGACAACTGCAAATGCAACAGCAGAAACAGGTTTAGATTTACGGAGGGAGAGGGACAAAGTCTCAGGGGCTGCAGCTTGCCCGTTAGTACAGATCACAGAGTCTGTGTGTCTGCTTCTGTGTATCTCTGTGCTCCCGACACAACCACAGGGACTTTCAGACTGGGACCACAGTAGACAGTAGACCCCGAAACATAATCTAATTCTTCCCCGACAAAAGCAAGTCAGAGTTAACAAAAGTATGCAAGAACCAATATACCTACTTAAATAATAAAACCAGAAAACTGTCTAAGCCATGAGAGTGGTACAGAAGACACTGTAAACGGTTCAGAAAGCTAAAAGGCTTCCAACAGGATCTCCAGAACATCAACGCAGAACTGCACTTTTCAACAGATGCAGCAGTCTCAATCAGTGTTAAATTAACTTCAGATTTCCTGGTCTCTGCCTAAGCCTCTCATTTACACAACATGAGATGAGGGCTGTTGGGGTTAACTTCCTCATGTGATTTTGAAGAAAATTAAAGAATCTTTGAAATAAATTTGCATGCAGAAAAAACTCATTTTTTCCATCATCTGAGCTGGAACGTGAAAAGAGACAAAGAACGGGGAAGCAAAAAGAGGTTGGGATTCTCAACAGAAGGATAAAGAAAAATTATAATGAGAATGCGAATCAAAAAGCAAATGGTCAGAAGGGGAAAGAGACCTGAAGAAAGAATGTCCTGTGGTGCAGCCCAGAGGGAACAGTACCTTGCTTTCTGATGTTGTAAGAAAAGTAGACAACATAAACTCCAGCGTCACTGAAGTCAGCATCTGTCTCCTCATCCCTAAATACAGAAAACATGACATTAAGAGCAAGCAACAAGCATTGCATGACTGCTTTACAGAAGAAGAATGTAGACTGAAGGGCAAACCGTAAGAGAAATGAAGAGACTCTTGAACTGTGTTCTCTGCCTTTGGGAATTCAAGGGCCCTTATCCTACAGTCAGCTGCAGGAATAGGGTATCTGCAGCCAGGCACGTAGGAAAATTTCCAGTACTGGGGAAACAGGGCATATTAACAAAATAATGAATGAAAAAAATACTCCAAAGTAAATTATTTTCAGCTTTATAAGTCCCCTTCCATGTCCATACTACCAATAGCAGTCAGGACAAGACTTTATTTCGTGTAGAACCATGGAATCGTAGAATTGTCTAGGTTGGAAGGGACCTTTCAGATCATCTAGCCCAACCATCAGCATAACTCTGATAAAAACACATCGCTAAACGGTGCCACTTATCACCACATAAATCCATCTTTTAAATACCTCCAGGGATGGTGTCTCAACCACTTCCCTGGACAGCTTGTTCCAATGATTAGCAACCGCTTCCATGTAAAAATTTTTCCTAATATCCAATTTGAACCTCTCCTGGCACAACTTGAGGCTACTTTCTCTTGTCCCATCCTGTGACTTGAGAGAAGAGACTGATCCCCACCTCTCTACTACACCCTCCTTTCAGGGAGTTGTGGAGAGCGAGAAGGTCTCCCCTCAGTCTCCTTTTCTCCAGGCTGGACACCCCCAGTTCCATCAGCCTCTCCTCACAAGACTTATTCTCCAGAACCCACACCAGCTCTGTTGCCCTCCTCTGGATCCACTCCAGCACCTCAATGTCGTTCTTGTGGTGAGGGGCCCAAAACTGGACAGAGCACTCAAAGAGGGGCCTCACCAGTGCCCAGTAGAGGGGGACGATCACCTCCTAAGTCCTACTCCCCACACAGTTCCTGATACAGGCCAGGACGGTGTTGGTCTTCTTGGCTGCCTGGGCACGCTGCTGGTTCGTGTTCAGCCCACAGATGACCAACAACTCCAGGTCTTTTTCTGCCAGGCAGTTCCAGCTACTCTTCCCCAAGCTTGTGGCACTGCATGGGGTTGGTGTGACCCAAGCGCAGGACCCATCACTTGGCCTTGTTGAACCTCATCCTGTTGGCCTCCATCCATTGATCCAGCCTGTCCAGATCATCTCGAATACTTGAGCAATACTATCTCGTAGTTTATTCAGACCTAGAATAGGACCTCACTATTGTGGTTACAGGGGATGTATATATGGGGTTTTTACTCCTTTTTAGTACCAGACGCTGAGCACATGCTCCCATGTCAAAAGTCAATTCTATAGCTATAAAGTCCTCCTAGTTATGCCAGGACTGTATTCCCACCCCCACTACCACTAGAATATACTGAGTAGGAGATGGAAAACATCTTTATCCCTAGAGAGGTACAAAGGATCTGGACCAGGAGATCCTGTGAACTTTAAAGGCAGAAAACTAACCTTGGGAGATACTTTAAAAAGACAGCGTGAAGCTGATAGGCCTTGGTTACCAAAACCAAAAGAAACAAACAGAGCAAAACTTCACTAAAAAAAATAAATACTTGGAGGTCCATTGTACCTCTGAATACTACTTTAAGCATCAGTTCTTTTCAGTCAAGCTACAGCTTTTTTTTTTTTTTTTTTTTGCTTTTTTAGATTTCTCAAAGGATTTGGATGCTCTATTGTGACCAGACTGTGATCTGGCTTCACTTCCCACAAATCAGTATCAAATGCGGAGAAGCAACCTGCTACACAGGCATTTTGCAGACTAAAATAGTGCAGAGCCTAATCAGGAATCTCACGGCAGGAAACAGGCCTTCCTACAACAGGAAGCGTAGGAAAGACTACTGGAGACAGCCGTCCAAAAGCAGCCGCTTTGCCAAAAAAGACAAAATGGCTGTATACTGGCAACTCCTGCAGCAGGAAATCGCTGAATTAAGCACTCAATCTACAGAGCAATTTCATATGTCATCTGCTTCCTGGCCACAGATATTTGGAATCACTTTTACATTGCGTTTCAGCTCTATCTCTTAATCAAGTTGAGGACAGTGTCCTCTCCAGTCAGCAAAGAGGCCAAGGTCAAAGGCTTCTCTGAATCCTACCCAGAATAAATATTTTTAACCCCTTTCCTTTCTCCATTTTCATCATTTTATCATTTCTAATTTAGGGGCCTGACATTCCTGTTTCTACTCTGATTTGGGGCCAGGGCAGACTGAGTCACTGATACAATGCCTGCCAAAGTTAACTGTGGCCTCCATGGGACTGTACAACAGTCTGATTGAAGACAAATATCACATGCCACAGGGAAACGGGGAAAAGGAGGCCAATGGATTCTCTCTGAGATTTGTCTGATGGAGGGTCAGGAAAATTTTCAGGAAGTTTCTCCTAAACATATATAAAAGAAGGGAGAGGGACAGGGAGAGAGAGGGGGAGAAGGTTAGGGAGAGAGACAGGGAGGGAGGGAAAGAAAGAAAAAGAAAGAGAAGAAGGAAGGAAGGAAGGAAGGAAGGAAGGAAGGAAGGAAGGAAGGATGCTTTTTACCTTGGGTCCATGTATTGATGCAGACTGTTGGCAAATTGAGTTAAGTTTTCAATATTTACTGCTTGCTCATCTCACTGAAGACACAAAATATTGTTTCTGCTCCTTCGTTGGTTCCTTAAGCCTACTGAAGACAGAAACACTGAATGGCTAATGTTGGAAGGGACTTCTGGTTGTTACCTGGTCCAACCTCTGGGTCTTCTACAGCCAGTTGCATCACGTCCAGACAGCTTTTGAATATCTGCAAGGATGAAGGCTCCAGAATCTATCTTGATAACATGTCCTAGTGATCAGTCGCCTTCACAGCAGTATTTCTTGATGTTCAGATGGCACCTCCTTTATTTCAATTTGTTTCCTTTGCTTCTTGTCCTGTCACTGGGCATCACTGAAAAAAGTGAGGCTCTGTCCTCTTTGTATCCTCCTTCAGGTATTTATATACATTGATAAGAGCCTCTTGAGCCTGTACTTCTCTAGGCAAAAGTCTCAGCTCTCTCAGCCTTTCCTTATAGGAGAGATCCTCCCATCCCTTAACCATCTTTGTGGTCCTTCACCGAACTCTCCCTGGTATGTCCATGTCTTTTCTGTACTGAGGACCCCAGAACTGGACCCAGAAATCCAGGGGTGGCCTCACTGGTGTTGAGTAGAAGGGAAGGATCACCTCTCTCAACCTGCTAGCAACACTCCTGCTAACGCAACCCAGGATGCCATTAGCCTCCCTTTGCAGTAAGACACATCTAACACCTTCGCTGTGGTTTTGGCTTTTGAAAATAGACAATAGACTGTGGATAAAAAACATTGCAGGTGAGAGAAGAAAACCATCAACAGGTAACGACAATGATAAAATACAATTTTCTGCTGTCACATAGCAATATACATACGTGTATGCCATATTTTAAAAAAAATAATCATGTCATTGCTGACCAAAGGAGAGAGAAGGATGCAAGCAATTAATTGCGAATATTTTTAGCACAGTTATATGAAGTAACTCAGTTTGCATAAAGTGATTGATGTCAGTTAGATTTGCTGGAGTCAGTGATGTCCCTCTGCTCTTTCGGTCACCCCAGGAAATTCCCCAGTTGAGGAGATTTAGAAGCTGTAAAGTGCCACCCACTAGAGTCTTCAAGAGACCTTTCACTTTTTGGGAGTCAGGGGGTGTGAATCTATCTCAGAAAGAGACTAACAACAACAATAATCACCTCAATTCAACAGTTTTGATCAAAACCAGACAATTTCTTATTTTATCCTAATAGTTTCAGTACCCAGAGCAGGTTTTTATGACAAAAGAGACTGCTTAGCAACATTATATTTACAGCAAGCAACAGAAAATAGGTTTCTGAAGAAAGCTGGCTCTTACGAAATGAGATGTGCCAAGTTTATAAGATGCGTGAGCCAATTTGATCATGAGCACTTCATGCTTTGATAGAAAGAAATGGCAAACTAATTTTGAACTATGGCTTTGTTAACAAGGAGGGTAAGTTCGCACCAGCTGCCAGAACAGTCTGACACTCCCCAAATTATGGATTGGCTTCCATTTTTTGTTTTCATGTCACATTCTTTGGTTTATTCTTTGCCACTTTTTTAAATGTTTCCTGTGATAGAGAAACACCTTCCTATAGCTATGAACATTACAGACCTGCCCGAGTGTCAGTCTCAGACTGAGGACCTGTACTTAAGCTAACGCTTTTCCAGCTAAGAGTTTTTTGACAATTAAATATATCTTGGCAATTCTGCAGTAGGAGCTGACGTAAGACAGGACTTGATGAATTTCCATGAGTGCAGGTTGCTGCTGTATCTCAGCACATACAGCTGGGGCTCTGCTAGGTGAAAAAATTAAAGCTGAGGGATTTAAGGACAGAGTAAACACTTCTGAAACCTGGGCCTTGTGTCAGAATATAATTTATTCAGTTGTTGCAGTTTCCATTGTTTCTTTTTTCTCATATTCATCTACCTTCGCCTCAGAAATAGCAATAGGACGGTGCGTGGCTCAGTGAGACAGTTTTCCACAGTTATCTGTGAGGGGATTACATACGTGACTTTTCTTTCACCATGCACTGGATCTACAAAAGGACCTGTCTGCCGTCTTATCCCCTCAAGATCTCACCCCCTGGGCTTGGAGACATCCGAAGTCCCCCAGGCTTCTTCCAGCTGCTTTCCGCATCTCTCACGGTTGAATTCTCCAGATACAGAAAAAGCAATCTCAAGACTGCCTGTGTCTAAACAACCCTTTAGCTCCCTGAAATGTAGTAGCAGGGCAGAAACCCAACAGGTAGGTGTCCTCAAAGTGACCCCCCAAGGAGCTTTCCCTTGGACAAACCCTCTGCCCATACCTGACATATCCCATCCACCTAAGCAGCCCTTACTTAGACTTCGGGTCTTTCCTCAGCCTGAAAATAGCTAAGACTGCATGTCCCCCATGAACACTCTGAACAGCCATAAAATGGCAGCTCTTCCTAAAGTAATTCCACTTTGCATAGACTAATTAAATATTTATTGGATGAGAAACAGAGAGAATGATCCTACAGCCCAGGAGCTGGGACAGTTTACCACTGGGGAGATAGGTAAAACGAGGGTACCAGAAAACATAGAGCACTTTAAATCCAGTCCGAGTAGAAGACTCTTCTGTGACCCAGAATAAATTGTTTTCCTCTTCCTGGGCAAGCAGCCTTGGCTGGCTCCACATGGGGCATTTCACCCCACTGTGAGCTCTTGCTGACCATGTCCTCTTGCACACCTTGTCCCATAAGCTGATTGTAAAAAAAGAGGGTGTTGCGAGTACCATAAAAGCTTACATTTTGACCCAGTACCTACTGGGTCACAAGACACCCTGTTGATACAGCTCCAGTTTTGGCCTCTCTTGACATGGAGGGGGTTTTCCAGTTGAGAAAAAGAAAGAAGGAAAACGGAAGAAACTGAAAAGAAAAGACAAAAGAAAGAGAAAAGGAAGCTTGGATTGAGAAGGGGAAGTGGAAGAGCTTCGGAGAAGGGAAATGTGGACAAGGTGTGTAAGGCCTGGTGTTACACTGCATCGCTCTAGTTCTGCTAAGACACAGGTAGGAGACAACAGGATATAAAAATACAGCAAGTATTCCTAAAAGAACTGATGTCCTCTGGTGCCAGGTTTGTCTCTAATTCTTTGCCAGAGACAATGGGTGTGTAGAGCTTGCAAGGCACGCAGAACAGGAATGCCCAAGGTCCTACTCCATTCAAATCATTATCAGATCCCTTTCTAGCCTTTTCCTTCCTGGTAGACACAGATTTATACCAAAATCCCAGTATCTAATGTCCCTGAACCACAATAAAGTTTAGATTTGATGAATAATCAGCCTCTTACTTCAATGTGGAATGATCGTTGAATTACACACGCATGGACGGAATCCGGATGTTGACCCAAACCATGATTTAGCAATTTGGAAACACTTGAAATTCAAAAAGAAAGTTGGAAATTACAAAAACAGCTCAAGTCTGTCAGGGTGTTGCGGGACAGATCTCCATTAGCACAATTCCACATGGAAACTAGGTGGGTGGGTAAAATGCTTGAGTTCAAATGCAAGGGTGGATGACGAGAGGTGAATAGGGAGCTGAGGGTGGAATGTTACCAGCACCACCCTTGATTTCCTTTTAACCTACTATAGCCAGGCGCGTATCCACCGAGCAGAGCAGCTCTTAACAACAGATTCCTCAATCTGAGAAAAAAACAGAGAAAATCTCAATACATTTTCAGAGTTTTTTCTTGGCGCTTTCTCTTTGCTCATATTTTTAACTTTCTAAGACAGCTTAAGGCAATGAATGCAAATAGGGAATTAACAAAAGTGCTAAATATGCTACAAACGTCACAGTTTACATCCACATTGCAACAGCACTGCTCCTTTTTAGTAGTAGAGCAACAGAAATTATTTTAACAGCAGTGGTCCATCTAGCCCTCCAAACACGGTTTGGTCCAAACTGGTAACTTAGAAATGTGGCAGAACTATTCAGAGATTCTCTGCATTGAAGGTGAGCTCTGAGGATGAGGTCTTCAGAACACAATTTGGTCAATACTGAGCTGGGGCAAGAAGTCCCAAAAGACATAAGCAGGGACTTGGTGCCCCGTCCCGAAAAGTTCCAGCACTTCCTAGCAGGGGAATACCTGCCAAGTGGTGTCTTTGATAAACTTCCCCCTAGGTCACTTGTTGCATGTTAGTCATGATTCAGCCTGAATACCTCTAACCTACTACTAACATACTGGGTAAAACAGAGAAAGCACAGAAGGGATGTTAGGGTCGGAAACTGCAGCTGAAGGTCTATCATGTCATGAAAACACTTCTGGCAAGCTGTGTTTGGTGGATGGGGAATGCCTGTGGAAGTGGTCTTCCACTTCCCAGACTGAGCCTCAATCCCTTGAACACAGTAAGGAGAATAGCACTTGGGCACAAACACCTGAGCTCACACAGCAGCGACTGCATTGCAGAACACATAACTGTCAATCGGTTTCAAGACATGAAATCACACTTTGCTCACCAGAAAAGAGAACAGAAATCTCCCCATTAGAGCAAATCCCTGAAGTCAGTTGTAACACAGAGTTTCAAAGCAAAGCAAACCAAAAATGTCAGCACTACTGCAGAGAAAAAAGAAAGGCAGATTTTGAGAGGAGAATCCTTTTGACACTGTCTCCCACAACGTCCTTAGAGTCAAGCTGACAAACTACAGGTTAGAAAAGTGCAGTGTGAGGTGGACTGAAAAGTGGGTGAGCAGTTGGGCCTAGGGTCTTGTGATCAGCAGCACAATGTCCAGTTGGAGGTAAGACACTAGTGGTGCACCCCAGGACCAGTACTGTTTAATATCTTCACTGGTGACCTGGATACCTACAGATGATACAGAACTGGAAGAAGCAGCAGAGGGAGCAATGGGTTGTTCTACCACTCAGAAAGACCTTGACAGAACTTGACATCCTGGGCTGCATTAGTAGCAGTGTTGCCAGAAGGTCAAAGAGGTGATCCTTCCCCACTACTCAGCACTGGTGGGGCCACACCTGGAGTGCTGAGTCCAGTGCTGGGCTTCCCAGTACAAGAAAGTTGTGGACTTACTGAAGCAAGTTCAGTACAGGGCCACAAAGATAGTTAAAGGAATGAATCACCTTTCCTATGAAGAAAGGCTGAGAGAGCTGGAACTGTTCAGCCTGGAGAACAACAGGCTCTGGGATATCTTATCAAGGTGTTCAAACACCTCATGGGAGGATGTAAAGAGGATGGAGCCTCCCTTTTTTAAGTGGTGTTCAGTGATAGGATAAAAGACAACAGGCATAAACAGAAGCAAATTAAATTCCATCTGAACATAAGAAAACCCCTCTTTACCATGAAGGTGCTCAAACACGGGAACAGGTTGGACAGAAGATTGTAGCATCTCGATTCTTGGAGATATTAAAAACCCATCTGACACAGGGCAACCTGCTGTGGATGAATCTGCTTTTGGCATGGGGATAGGACTACATGATATCAACGGGTCCCTTCCAACCTCACCAATTCTATGATTCTGTCTCCAGAAGAGGAGGGACTGGAGCAATCAAACCTGAGGTGGCCTCAGGATCAGTGGCAAATAGTTCCAAAAATCAAATAACATGACTAACCACATTGATTGCTGTGTTGACAGTTAACAAAAACACCCCACTTGGCCAGAGAAGGCTTTGCTTTTATTTCAGTGCCTGCTCTGATTAATTTTCCCTCATCATAGGATGGTTACACAGTATATCCTCATCAATACTGAGCACGAACACACTGCCTCAGAGATGCGTTCACCCTAGAGAAACGAAACTTTCCCATCTCCTGCTTTTCAGGAATACTGGATTAAACTTTTTCACCTCAATAAAGTATGAAGAATCAACCCAAACAGGTCACTCTGACACGCAGAAGCTGTGGTTGGGTGTGGTGGGCACGTTTCCATGAAGCTTTCATAGCCTATGAGTTTGAAAATAGTGAGCAAAAAGTATCTTTCAAAGTGAAACTGCCTGGAAAATAAGAGCTGAAATGGCCACTGCCATCCACACTGGTGCTATGTTGCTAGAAAGAAATATGTATATTGTGAGGGCCATATTTTGACGTATCATATCAGTCCTGCTACCACAGACAGAGAAACTGTGTTCCCTTTCATGAAGTTTACTCCTTGATTGATTGACTGATGGATTGATTTTTCCTTTTCTTCCAGAGAAGGAAAAGAAGGCATTTGCCTTTGTCCTGAAGACCAAGCTATGGGTATGCCATGGGGGTTCCTGCCCTCTGGTTGGATCCTGACCCAAGGGCTCTGCCAAGGACAGCGTTAGAAGAAAGACAGTTGTAAAGAAAACACACTAACAACATTAATTATTTTTTTGTGTGTGCTTAAACAGCTCCTGTAGAGATTTAACAATGAAAGCCTTACTTCTTCCTAGGCTGATCCTGCGACCGTGAAAGAAAGAGTTGACAGGTTGGGAACATTCGTAAGCCGGAGAACACCGTCATCTCAGAGGCTCTGACATTTCCTTTCTCAACCTGGGTAAAGAATCTCGGCTGTGGAAGTGGCAGGGTGCAGAAAGCACAGCATGCCCTGCTGTGAAAGAAATGAGTCTGACAGCCAAGCTAGAAATTACAGTGCCACTCCGAATGGAACCGAAATTGTTATGCAACATCTATCAGGCCAGGTGACCTGAGGGCATGGAAAGCTTTACCTCTCCTTGACTTTGGGAAACAAAGTCTGACACAGCAGGTTACTGTAGCGCGGAACAGCTGCCAATTTCATTTGTGCCTTAAATCAGCTATTCACGTCTGCACAAAACACCCGAAAGGACTAAACACAGGTTTTTATGTTGTGTGTATAAACAAGGATACTCAATAGGGTGTTTTTTCAGAAAAGCCAGAATGACCATTGCGAAAGCAGTTGGAGTGTTACAAACGAAAATTAAAAGAAAATTAAAAGCCACAAGCATAGCAACCCCTAGTAAGACCACCAGACAAAATTCCTCAAAGGTCACAGAGCTGTTACCTGGTAAAAAAAGTGCACCTTATTCCCAGTGACTGTTTGTTTTTTAAACATAATTATTCTTTTAAACCACGTAACGAATTCCACTTAGAAATGAATGACCACACCCACAAACGCTTTAAATTTATGCACCTTGTCAGCATTATATCACTGCTTCCAGTTCAGCAGAAAAAACTATTTGTGGTGAAAACATCTTGACTTGTGTTCTAGTGAGAGGTGTCACTGTCCATGGCAGGGGGGTTGGAACTTGATGATCTTTAAGGTCCCTTCCAACTCTAACCATTCTGTGATTCTATGACTTATTCTTGATTACAACCTTCTTAACTACAACAACGGATGCAAAAATCCACTCAATCAAATCCAGAATACGAACTGAGATCTATCTAGTAGTTGCTAGATGTGAAGGTCCCTAACTATCTACGTGCAAAGGTAGAAAGATCCCTACCTGGACCTGAGAGTGGATGCACACAGATTGTTTCTCATCCATGTTTTATCCTGTAGAATAATGTTTGGACAACGACACTCTCACTTCTAATAACCCCAAACCCTGAGAACACAGTCAAAAGACCAACAAAATATTGCTTACATTCTCTTTACCCTTTGCCTTCCGAAGTATTATTATTAATTTAAAAAAACATAATTTCACACCCAAACACCAAACTGGGTCTTTTGGGAGACTGCTTGAAAAGTCTGGCAGTCTACCAACTTTTTTTAGCCCCTTTGTTTTTACAAAAGGACACAAGGTCGTTATTTGATTTATACAAAATTTCTCCCTGTTTAAAAAGTCCAGTTATAACATAAAAAGTAACATTACATATGTGGAAAATAAGCTCATCACTTAAATAAAAACAATAGTAAATGTATGCCGCCCATTCTCCACGGGGTCTTTATGGCACACCTAAACCTTTTAAGTCACATTATGCTTTTGTAGCTATTTATAGCCGTCTACGTCCATCATTCGCATCCTATAGTTGGGGGTTTCTTTTCCAGATATAAACAGAGCTTCCTCCCTGGCTTTGTTTATGTGTCTGCCTGTCAGCGTAGCGCCAGCCACTGTCTCTGCGCTCTGCTGCCGCTGCTCCCTCATCCTGTTTATAGGTCAGCCACGGCTGCCACTGCCTCCCCACTGCCGAGCCCAACTTCCCATAGCACTTCAGGATGTTTTAGTCACATTAACCTGTGCCGCCTGTCTGGAGCCAAGCATCATCTACCCTCTCCGTCCTCCTCCACAGAACCTAGGCTTTTGCTCCCCAGGAGGCCCAAACCTGATTTTTCAAGTGAAAACACAGCTGGGTCCCATTTGTAGTCCCATTTGTTGTCCCATCCATGGCAAGGAGCATAAACAGACACACAGATGAAGAAAGGGAAAAAATTTGATACCCCTTCAGCCCCCAGCACAAGAAGCCTCAGGGTGGGCAGCATCCTTGCCAGTCACTGAAGGTGAAGAAAAAACACCTGGTACCTCTTAGTTGGATGCAGGGGTTTTACTTTCCTTATCTAACCATGTCCAAGGTCATTGATACAATAATTCTTTAGGCATTGACTTCAGCAGGATGCAGTGAGGAAAACAGATCAGCAACATCATGTGATGTTGAACATGCACGAGATGCAAGCTGGAAGGAAGAGGGAAATCAGCTGTTGAGCAGACAGCCAGTTGCTGAAGTGGAGCCAGTAAAGTGATGTGTCTAAATCCCCACAGCACTGGCGAAAAAATTCTTCCCCTCCAGGTCAGCCAGGTGAAGATGGTGAAATCCAGGACCTCTGATGAACACTGAAGCCTTGTAAGTTATGAGATGCATAGGAATAGGAGCGCAGCACTTGTACAGATCACCTTTTCCAGTTACAGACACATAGCAGCACAGAGTTATTAGTAAACTCAGGATATTTTGGTCAGAGGTTGCTGAAAGACAGTAGTGTCTGTCTCCATGGCCCACAACCTCCTCCATATTAATGGATTATAATTCAGGGTCCATCGATATATGTCCAGCAGGAGTATAAGGGACTGGAGCATCTCCCTGATGAGGAAAGGTTGAGAAAGCTGGGACTCTTTAGCCTGGAGAAGGCTGAGGGGAGACCTTATGAATTCTTATAAGTATCTGAAGGGTGGGTTGAAAGAAGATGGAGCTGGACACCTCCCAGTGGTTCCCAGTGACAGGATGAGGGGCAACCGGCACAAGCTGGAGCACGAGAAGTTCCTTTCAAATATGAGAAAAAACTTCTTTCTGTTGAGGGTGCCAGAGCCCTGGAACAGGCTCGGAGTGTGGAGTCCCCTTCTCTGGAGACCTTCAAGCCCTGCCTGGATGCAGCCCTGAGTGATGTGCTCTGGGCAACCCTGCTTTAGCAGGGGAGATGGACTAGATGATCTCTAGAGGTCCCTTCCAACTCTGACAATTCCCTGATTCCATATGTAAATAATTCCTTTAACAACAAGTTTACACAATCTGTTTTACAACACACACCGATAACAGTGTTCATAATTGTTCCTGTGCTGCACTTTGCTATTTATAAAGATATCCAAAGAACATACAGTGTCTTTAACCTCCTCTATAGGCTAGGAGACGGCATGCAACGAATAAAAATAACAGTGAATAAGGCTGACCTGACCCCTGCCAGAAGCTACTGCATGGTTCACAACCTCTGCAGAGATTTCCAAAAACCCAAATGGCACTTACACACCTAATTTTCAAAGGTTTCGCGTTGGTAGTGAAGGCGTTAACTACAACTTGTGCCTTTAAAAAATTTCCTTTCTGGTCTTTAGAATAATGTCAAAAAATGTGACGTGTGAGAAAAATCAACGTCTTAAGTTATGGACAATTGAGCAAAATGAATACATCATCAAAGTACTGTTGGCATGTAGAGTGAAGTTAAGCACAAGGCACAAATGCATATTCTTAGGGGAAAAAAGGCTGGTCTAATTATAGTTTGGTTTTTTTTTTTTATGTTCCACTGTAAGCTTTTAAAAACCTTTTAGTCCAGTAAAAAGTTGATGATTCCGACAGGCAGGCAGCTTCCTCTGCACTCAGCAGCCACTGATCTATGTGACAAGATCATAACTTCACATGACCCAGTGTGACCAAGCTTTGCAAACGCTGTTGTGAATCTCATGATGCTGAGCTTTTTCTGCGAAACACCAACTCTTGGAGTCATATGAACAAGTATGAATGTGTTTGGGTTTCTTGCTTCAGAAAGAAGTGCGCTTTCAACCCGCATTTTGGGGAAGATGAAGAGGAGGTTGAAAAATCTGAAAACATTAGAAACTACACAACAAGATCCTAATATTTAAAATCTTTTTTTTTCTTTTTTTTTTCTTCACCCAGCTATGCTTAGGTTTCACTTCTTGTTGCCCTCCACAGCTCTGCTCCAGTGCAGGAGGTTATACTTATGTTTATCATTTCCCCAATTTAAAACAGTGAAAAAATTTCACCGTACAAGCAAGCCGTCTCTCTTCAGCGGCACTGAAGGACTGAGGTCCACTTCGACATAGTTCAACATCTCATCAGAAAAGCAGGGCAAGACCTTCTGTCTAGTGTTTCTCATTGGCATAATTACACCACCGGGTTTCTGTGGTGGACACATTTGTTTTGTTCTCTCGTATTGTTCCCTTCCTCATTTAGATAGATCTGTATTCATTTCACAAGCAGCTTCCCTCTGAATCTTTTGTTCAACTGCTAATTATCTTACAAACTGCTTTCTTTTCAAAAGCTCCCAATACATCTAAAAAGATTTGATGGTTTAAAAAGGTGCATATACTTGATACATTCCAAGATTCTCGTTCGATATTCTTAGATTCTTATTTTCCTAAAAAATAAGGGCAGCAAACCAGGAAAGAGCAGTATATACCTGAACATGCCCCGGTCATTATCAAGCCACTGTTCAGCAATGCCAAAATACGCTAAAGTTGCCTAATGTTTCTGACGAAAAAACATAATGACAAGCTATGGAAAGGCAGAATGATATTTTACTCATTTTCCATTGCTTCTCTGCCAGCTTCTGATGGTGTTCACTGATAGAGCCCGCTCGTGTGCGGAATTACTCTTCTGTTTATAGCTATTCTCTGTGCCAAGTCCTGCAGATGTTCAGATTTTTTCCCGTGTTGATGGGATACTAGATAGGATCTTACCCTTGCATCTAGTCTTGAAGAAAACCAGGGGTGAAGCCTACAAAGCAAAACAGCAGCCTCTTTTTTGAAGAGCTGGTAACAAGGGGAAGAACTAGGGAGAGAGTCAGATTCAGGTCCAGAGCTTCCACTCAGAAATGATGACCTGGGACTAAAATGATTTTTCACTGACCTTTTAGAGCATTTCAGTCCATTTTTGCACACAGAACGATGTCTGCCTTTCTCCCGTGGAGACTTCAGAGCAAAAGATCTAAGAAATCAAATCAATTACAAAATGTATTGAGGAGGGAAAGAGAAGAGAAGAGGAAGAGAAGAGGAAGAGAAGAGGAAGAGAAGAGGAAGAGAAGAGGAAGAGAAGAGGAAGAGAAGAGGAAGAGAAGAGAAAAAAGTTTTTCTGCTTTTCTACTTCAACAAGAAAGGGATCGGTGGTGTTATTTAGCCCCAGGCTACATCTTCTAGTGGTGTGATCTTGCTGATGGATCTGTCCTGCTTTCTGGAGATATTCAGGGTGTGTCCCAGGAGAAAAGAAAGCAGAGCAGGAGGTGCCTTATCATCTGCTTTTCTAGACCACAGAAGTTAAGAGCAACACAAGATTTGTCACATGTCAAAACTAACTGACTAGTCCAGATGACATTTATTTTTTTACTGTTCTTATAATGAGTGTGAGGAAGAGTTACATTTCAGTGTATATATACATATATACGTATACTTGTTGCATTGCATTCTTATTTACTCATCAAAACAATTTCAGATACCTCAAACCCGCACATGTAGCTCATTTTGACAGTTCAAATCAATCCCAATTGGCAGGATTTCATACAATACAAAATCTATTCCAAGACACCTGTCCCTGTGAGGTCTGCTCAGGAAAGGCGGTTTTGCCTTTGAGAAAGACTTGCGTAAAGCTCCAAGTATCAGAGGAATCTGTGGAAGAGATCTGGCATGGATAAGACATCATGGTTTGTAGCTACTCACAGCTTTTTACCATGACATGTCTCAATGGACTTTTTCTTTCCCCAAGCGCAAATAACCTTATTTGCCTTTGCAGAAAGGTATTTACCTTTGCAGAAATACAGATTAATGTGTTTGCTCGTTTGCTATCAGCTTTGCTCTGTGTCCTCGGACAGGACCATTTACTGCTTTATTCGGTCAAAACCACCAGTTTAGCTCTAGGAATAGCTTTTCCTGGCTGCAGACAGCAGTGTAAGAGCGCCTTCTACGCTTGAACAAAAGAAATGCAAACTCTCTCAGAAGAAACAAGACATTTACCACCAGCAAAAAATTCCCCACAGTCCTCCCTGGAGTTGATACAAAAACTCACTGCATTGCATGCAGTTTCAGGGTTTAGCCAATAAGTCCCTTTATTCCACCACTTAGACACAGGTGTGGTCTACTTTTCTCAGAATATTATTCTTGCTTGGGAGCAGAATAGACAACATCTTAGACCAGGTGAAGTTATATTGTGAATATCACCTGAAATGCCTTCTCTCACTGGTTGTGGCAAAAGGACTAAAGGGCTTCACTGGGAGGTTCAAATTAACATTTTGTTTGGACTTGGCTCACAGGTCCAGTACATCACTATTGCAGGTCCAACGGCAAATACACTATCGCAATGCAAAAACAATTTGTGAAATACACTATTACAATCTACAAGTGATCCCGAAAAGTAACAACACAAACCATAAGCACACCAGATATTAATATCTTAAAAGGGTGCGCCGATCACGACCTTAATAGCATGCCGCATACCATACATGTGTTTCTTAATCACTTACCCTCTCTCCCAGGAAAGGTTACTCAGTCCCTGGGAAGTCACCTTGTACAGGGTCATGGACAAGGAGGGGACAAATCTCCTACAGGCCAACTGTGTCATTGGAAGATTCCCCATTTTTTTCCCCAAACCTTACAGTATATGTTTCCTAATTAACAGAATCATAGAATGGTTAGAGTTGGAAGGGACCTTAAAGATCATCCAGTTCCAACCCCCCTGCCATGGGCAGGGACACCTCCCACCAGACCAGGTTGCTTCAAGCCCCATCCAGCCTGGCCTTGAAGCCCTCCAAGGATGGGGCAGCCACAGCTTCTCTGGGCAACCTGTTCCAGTGTCTCACGACCCTCACAGCAAAGAATTTCATCCTAATATCAATGGGGGTGCAGGATTACACCTGAGTGGATTAATCTATCTGGAATATTCACCTCCAGTGGTGTGATGGTTCCTAAGTTTCTGTTGCTAATTTTGTGATGTCCAGCACTCAAAGTCAAGGGAATAGTGGTGGGATGGGACACAGGACATTTTGTTCATCAAGGTTCCATTCAGTTTCAGTTTTTACTGTGATATAATCTTGAGACAACTCAGGGCTGAGCCGTTTTTGCAGCTCCTCTCGGGTTATCTCTGCATAGACAAAGCAAGGAGGAGAGGAAGGTGAGTCAAATGACAGCTCCCTGCATCTCACCTATTGTGCTCCAAAACCAGTTTGGCTGGGGGCTCCCATACACTGGCTGCAAAAAGAAAAATTTAAAAAAATAAATTATTTAGTCTAATCCCTAGAGGATGTTTTCTTCACGATTAATAAAGATTTCACACACACACGAAAGGACAGGGTATAAAAGGCAGAGTAAAGGCAAGGCATCGATTTTGGAACTTAAAACAGCCCTTTCAAAATACATCTGTCTCGAAGGGGAGGAAAGATGTCACTGGCTGAACTGTATAAGATCTAAATGATATAATGCTTTGTGTGATTTTATCCAGTCCAGCCTTCATCTATGACACTGGCTCTCCTATAGACATTCCATCTTCCTAAAAATTAGTAAAAGTGGCTTTTTAAAAAAAATACTTCCATGGTAGGCTGCAGACAACGGATGGTATGTGATCTGTTATCCACTACAGTGGAAAAGGAGCAAGGAAAATTGTTTCTATGCATTTTGTTTTTTCCTTACCTTTACTTTGTTTCACATTTATTACCTCTAACACAACAAAGAGGTTATTCACCCAGAGGTGTGCTGGAGATGAATTAGTACTCCTTTTAAAAGCTTGATGAGAGGTGGTTGCTATGTTGAAGATCATAATACTCAGCATCACATCTCTGTTACTTATTTGATCACACTATAGCATATTCATCAGTATGTAAATCTGAAATAAAAAAAAATAAAATATTTCCCCCCTTTTCTGTCACTGAACTGTTGACTCCATGGCAGGGGGGTTGGAACTCGATGATCTTTAGTGTCCCTTCCAATTCTATGGTACTTGGGTAAGTCACACTGCCTCTCTCTTCCTCCTGTTCTTCATCTGTCTTGTTGATTGCTGCTGAAAGCTCTTTGAAGCCAGATCTGGGCTACGTTTCATGTATGGATCCCAACCAGCTGAAGGATGTCATGAGCTTTCCTGCATACCCTCGGTCTCCTGTAAGATATTAATAATTAAATATGTTTAAGAAGTTTTGATTTGAGAAAAGCAAGGACAGTAACCAGTGATTTAACTGGCAGTTAGTTGGCTTGAAATGACTCTCTTGGTTGTCTCACAGAGTTAGCATAGTCTACAACTTGAGGAGCTTTATTACTCTTATTAGTAGTGCTTTATTAGTAGTATATTACCAGAAATAACTCAAATATAAAGCTCTTGTGGTAGAGAGGTAGAATTGAGAATCTGCCACATGATCAAAACAAACCAAAAAAAACAATATAGTTTTTTCTCAACATTTTTTCAGGTGAGCATAAAGATGGTTTTTTAATAATTATTTCCATCAGAGAGATCTTGATATTTAATCTTATGAGATGAGGGAATTAGACTACACGCTATGAGCTACAAAGTTTCAATTACCTAATTACACAGCCAGTGTATTCAGAAATGCATAAGTGGATTTTTCAGCTTGCAACACTATTCAATAAGTCGTAGGAAATTATGTAAAAGGAGAGGGGCTCAAGGTTAATATTTCAAATACTAATGAAGTTTTAGATACCGAGGAGCTTTATTTGGGCCCATGAATACTTTCCACTGATCTCAAGCACATTAAAAACCTGTCTCCAATTGGGAAAAAATGGTCTAGTTTTCAGAGCACTCACTTGAAACTTTGGAGATTCATGGTGAATTCATCATTCTGCCACTGGGTACCAATTTACCCACTTACTGAGTAAATTTATGCAGGGTAAATCAAGAAAGTCTGAAGCTTTAGGGTAAGAGTTATCTATTCCCAAATATCTAGAGTTGTCTCTAGAGACATGAGCCTTCTCAGTCCTGCATTATTTGATTCAGTTTTGAAGGGTTAGTTCCTTGTTTGTGTGTAACAGGATGCAAACCACATCTCCTGGCACTGAGAGGAAAACTTTTCCAACTCTCTACAGAAGTTCTGCAACAATGAGATGAAAAATTCAAAATTCATTGAAAGAGCAAAGGAAGAAGCTGGAATTTATATTTTCCAGACTCACCTGGGACAAAGGAAATTTAAGTTTCAGTACTGGCACCAATGAGGGTTTCTTGTCTTTTCCATTAAAAAGTTATTGGAAAAACAAGGAGGAACTGGACCACCAACTAATTTAAGTATCTCCACTCCTCTGAAGTCCCAGCTGTAGAATCACAAGTAATTTTTTGAATGAAATAGAGGAATTAGCCAATTAAGCATTGCAACACTGAGAAGACCAGTGCCTGAATATCTTTACTATCTTTTGTCTCTGGGCCATGCCCTTAAACATACCTAGATGCCGAAAGCTACCAGAAGACAGCGCATTTTCTGTGCTTTATAACTTTGGGGACCTTCAGCCTCCAGAACATGGTATACCATCTACACAATGCTGTGGGTACGATGCTCAGTTGTAAACAATCACAGATATGAACAAACATACATAGATATGAACTCTGCTTTCCTTTTACTGCTTGAAGAGGCCATATAGATATGTGAAAGTTTTTTGGGGGGAGGGGGGATGCGAATCTTTCACAGCCTCAAACTCATACTGCTGCAAATGTAAAAAAAGGTAGGAAACTCATTAAAATCACAGACTTGGATTCCACTGGCACAATTATGGAAAAACTGGCTTCAGACTTTACATAGTCCATAGCAGATAGATGCAGCATATGCTGGCATGGTCACAGAGGTGTTAGTAACCAAATTCATTAATCTGGACAAGAGAAAAATATAGGACAAGAGGATATAGCCTCAATTTGCACCAGGGGAGGTTCAAATCGGATATTAGGAACAATTTTTACACTGAGAGGGTTATTAAGCATTGGAATGGGCTTCCCAGGGAAGCGGTTGAGGCACCATCCCTGGAGGCACTGAAAAGACGGGTTGACATGGTGCTTAGTGACATAGTCTATCAGAGTTAGGTTGATGGCTGGACTAGATGATCTGAAAGGTCCCTTCCAACCTAGACAATTCTATGATTCTATGAAAGCAGTTTGTGTGTTCGTTTGAAGTGTTATGGAGTGCTCATAGATATACACTGCATCCCTACCCCATCTAAGCCCCTGACTTAGAGATACTTCACATGTATGTGAAACACATGTGGCTTTGCTACATGGAAGCCCAACTCCTCATCCTTTTTTGTCAGCCCTTGCAAATGACAAGAAAAGTTCACCACAGGTCTCAGATGCACAACCCAAGACTGGTGCACCCAACGATGCTATCTGGCAGATTTTAAGGAAAAGTTGCCAAAGGTAATAAAGACATACCAGGACTCTAGTACAGAAATCAGAAATACCTGATTTCTAGTACAGAAAAACAAATAAAACCAAAGAAAAAGTTCACAGAGAAGTCACAGTTATATACCACATGGTCTCATAGTGAAATGCTCACCTATGGCATATAGAACCACACCTTAGAAGACATAACAGACACACATATGAACATTTCTTTTACTGTTTTGACATGTATCTTCAATAAGCACCTTACAAATTCCACTGCCTTAAAGCACGGGTAATTTAGAAACCATTTAACTTTGCCTGGGTAAGTAATTGCATGATGATGGCTCTTGTTTGTTCACATTTCTTTGAAATGGTAGCATGGAATGTACCAGAATATAAGACCAAGAAACATTCCTACCGTTTTCGAAAAACATGTTTTCATACTGTCAAGTTGTCAAGCTTTCAGATCACCATTTCATATCTGTCCAGACAAACACTCACCCAAACAATGCAGGGAAACCCCACCTTACTGGTTGTAGGTCTTGTATACACCCACAACAGCACTGCAGGTAAATTCTATGTAGAGGAAATTATCTACGTAAACCACACTGAAAAGGAATTTTATTTTGTCCAGTTTAAAAGGTATCTCATTTTTATCAAATTTTATGGTAAGGTGCTTAAATAGATGCAGAGGAGGAAATTTTCCAGCTCAGGTCCATGTTGAAAATCATTAATCTCTTTCTTCAGCTCTCCTTATAAATAAGCATATGCACCAAGTAACACTCCTAAAGCATGCAACCTTTGCTGCATTTTTCCAAACAATCCTGAGAGCATTTACCACACAACAATCCCAAAGCCAAGTCTCAGGACTGACGTGTTTCAGAAGAGGCACTGCTTAATTGGTCTTGGTCTCTACTTGGTGCAGCTACCCACTAAAATATAATTTCTTTTCACTTTCTTTCTTTCATGTCTTTTACATCATCAATAATATTAACTACCACCAAATCCAGCAATCCTTGCAACACTCACTGTATTCATAAAAAGTAACTTACCAAATGGTAATCTCCAATAATATTTTTCTGTCACATTTGACCTAATCTGATTTGGGATTGTTCCTGCTGGTTCCTTTCCTACTCAAGTTCAGAAATTGTAAGATATAGTACTAGTTGGTTGCTGGTTTGCTAGGTTTTTTTTACCCTAATGTGTACAAGCTAGCAGCTTTTTAAAATTTGAAAAATTCTCCTGAATTGTGAACTCTTCAAAAAATTCGTGGTGGGAGATTTGGCTGTACCCATCCATTAGTACGATCAATTAAAAATAAGACAGTGAAAACCCACTCTTGAAACTGGAAGCAGCGTAGATCCCCAAGAATTAGTATCTCAGGTGGCATGAAATATTAAGTTAAAACTTCTAAAAACACATGCTTAGATTTGGTCATTCCTCTTCCACTGCTGCCAATCAGTGAGAAAAATCCACATGCTCTGTTCACAAAGTTTAAGGCCTAAAGGTACCGCTAGGTTATTTGCTGTTCCCCTTAATACATCACACGACTGAGTTTCATCCAGTTTCCTCCCTACTAAACTCATGAAATTGCCAACAGAAAGACACTGGATTTTAATCTGAAAAACTTAAAGGGCAGCAACTCCATTTCGCAGCTTGTCCTGAAGGTTTATGCACTCTATTAATGAGTTGTTCCTCCTTCAATTTTGCACAGGATTGGCTGCTAAGCCTTCACTGCGCTGCCTTCCTTCTCCATTCCTCTTCATGGTTGGCATGTGCTTCCTGTGAAGACACGCTGCAATCAAACCATCTCCCAGGCACTCTTAGATTTTCCCCTGCAGGGCATAACTTCAGCCTTCAAATCACTTTTATGTCTCTCTCCTCTTGTGCCTCCAGTTTCTCTTCCTTGGGCAAAATGGTCTCTAGGGTTGAACATCACAGCCCAGTACTGCCTTGGCTGCTGCTCTCCATGGAGGATTGATCCAAACCATCAAATCCAAAACCCATGTTCCACAGTCATGTCCAGTTTGTTTTGTTCCCAGATTATAAACATTCATTTGAAAATGTCTGAATGGCCTTGCTTATCAGATGATCACGATCACTCCATCAGCTGCCTTATCCTCTCCGTTTAACAGTCTGCTGATCATCTCCATATTTTCTTAGTACTGAACTTAGGCTGCTGCTAAAAATAAGCACTAGTTTCAGTCTTTTGACTGTCTTGACAGTATCTTGATTAGAGATTAGGAGGAAATTCTTTGCTGTGAGGGGGTTGAGACACTGGAACATGTTGCCCAGAGAAACTGTGGCTGCTCCATCGCTGGAGGGGTTCAAGGCCAAGCTGGATGGGGCTTGGAGCAACCTGGTGTGGTGGGAGGTGTCCCTCTCCATGGCAGGGGGGTTGGAACTGGATGGTCCCTGTCAACCCAAACCATTCTATGATTCCAGGATTCTACAGAGATTAAAGAAAAGTAATACACAGGCCCTTTTGGCTGAACTGACACAAGAAAATTAAAACCATGTTAACAACTTTCACATTGTGATTTGTATTAGCATAAGCAGTGGAAGCAAAAAGAGCTCAGCTTCACCAGATCCCAACTGTGGTCACTTGGAATTGGTGTCAACAACTGCAGCAAGGTTTGACGTGCAGAGACTGTGAGAAGGTCAAGAGGGGCGGCCACAGCAGCCAAGGCTGAATGAAATAATTTAATTCAAGCAGATAACTTAACAGAAACCCTCCACAAACCCACCTTTAAGCTTCACAAATCATGAAACTGAGTTGGAAAACAGCATGTACAGATCAAAAGCAACTTCATAGGCAGCAGAATGAAGCCTTTGACTTATGCAGTGGAAGAAACCTGAAACTCAGTTTTTAAGTTGGACTACTTCATATAGAAGTTAGGAGAAAGCACTGAGGAAGAGGAGAAAACAGCGACAGAGCAAGAGAGGTTCATGCAATGCATTTCTTGCCCAGTATTCAGCTTTCTTCCCTGTGCAGAGAATGTCACCAACAAAGCAAGTTTTTCAGCACTGAAGTCCATCGAGGGGGAGTGAGTACACGCAATGAAGGAGTAAGGAGTATTTGACAAATTTCAACTTAGAAATAAAAAAAAACGTGGGGAGAGAATTGCAAAAGATACATTGCAAATCTCATTAAACTATTATTAGATCCATTATCAGCTTATCAGTGTCTGATACTGATTTATCTGTACAGAACAGAAGTTACTGATATGAGTCATGAATACCTGACCCACTCTTCAGTTCCCTCTGCCAAACCTCGCCCTTCACCTCAAATTTTGAGAAGTTTTGACTCAAAACCAAACCCAGTTCTAACATTCATGCTTCAGGCTTCTGGAAGAAATCCGTCACAGTGGTTTAATCATGTGGAAAAATGCCTTTGTTACATTTGGGGTTTGCCCCCATCTTCAGTATCAGGAAAAGGAGTATTTTAAAAGGATGATAAATTCCTCCCCAGCCCCATCTCTTACTCTCCCACCAGGACGTACAGACTCCAGAGCCCAAACAGAAAGATTTGACATGCAGGAAAGCAAGAGATGAGCCAAAGGAAAGGCCAGGTGCAACACTGACCTCTTCTCTCTTCATAAATAGCCAAAATTGTGGTCCAAGGAGGGGCCCTTCCAACAGCGCTATCACAAGACTCCTCTGGGAACAAACTTTATCTTTGTTGAGTCATGGGGTTTTTTCAGCTCTTCTCTCCTGAAGTTCTTGTGTGTTGTTATGCTCTTATTTTTGCAGGCTTTGAGCAAAAATAGTTCAGGGAGTCAGAAGGCAAAATATCTTCCTTTTGAAAGGGCAGAAGTAATTACATTTCACACTCCGGGGGGCTGTACAGATGTGATTGCGCTTTGCGTCTGGGCTCTAACCAGAATTATGTTGTTACAGTTCTGCCCATAAGCCCTTCCTCTAAGGAGGTGCTTTGCAGATCCAGAAGACAAATCATAGAATCATTCAAGTTGGAAAAGACCCCTGGGATCATCGAGTCCAAGCATCAACCCCACTCTAGAAAGTTCTCCCCTATATCGTATCCCCCAACACCACATCTAAACAACTTCTAAATCACTGACCTGTCTAGGTTGGAAGGGACCTTACAGATCATCTTGTCCAGCCATTAACATAACTGATGAAAACCCACCACTAAACTATGTCACTAAGCACTATGTTAACTCGTCGTTTTAATACCTTCAGGAATGGTGCCTCAACTACTTCATAACCCTTTCACTGTAAAATTTTTTCCTAATATCCAATCTGAACCTCCCCTGGTGCAACTTGAGGCCATTTCTACTTGTCCCATTGCCTGTGACTTGGGAGAAGAGATTGACCACACTTAGTTACACCCTCCTTTCAGGGAGTTGTAGAGATTGAGAAGGTCTCCTCTCAGCTTCCTCTTCTCCAGGCTGAACAACCCTAGCTCCCTCAGCCTCTCCTCATAAGGCTTACCCTCCAGATCCCTCACCAGCTTCATTGCCCTTCTCTGGGCAGAGAATGCCAGGGACACAGTCAAAATCATTCCTGGATAGGAAATGAAGGTGTGCTGGAAGTACACAGGTAGACAGAACTCCACAAACTTTAACCTCTCCTTCACAAGGAACAGTAGCTATTAAGATATGGCAGCAGGGACTTCAGAGTCACTTGTACACTGTACCAGGATCCAGGAGTTCAAGGCATTTTCTATCCATCTAGTAATTTTCTACATTGCCCATAGCTGCTAAATTGAAGATAACAAGGGTTCACCTCACCTTGTTGCAAACTGGACTTTTATTCAGCTTTGTAAAAATGCCTGGTCTGACCACAGCCTTGTGCAAAGTCATTCTCTAAAAAGCAAAGAGAAGGGTAGCCTGTTCCCCTCCACCTCCACGCTTTATTTGACACACATTATGAAACATGTGTCGTCATTTTGCATCAGTCATTCTCAAGGAATTACAGGGTGCGGGCATAGATGATGTGACGGGACAAAGTGACATGGCTTTGCAGTTATCCCCTGGCATACACTTTCAGTCACTGGCATTAGGAAATGAGAGCTCATCACAGACAACTAAGCTGCTTTGGAAAAATACTCAGGAAACACGTGGAAGAGATATTAACAAAAGCTTTCCAGCCACCCCTCAGAGTTGCCAGATGCCGAGTATCCAGCAGAAGCACATGATTTTTAGGTGGCTGCTCATCATCTGTCCCCAGGTCAAGAGTGGATGCCCTTCAGAGAGAAGGCAGAAGGGTCAGGCATCTCCCATAGACTGAGATTCCTTTACTTTCCTTTCAAGTATATGATAGTTTTCAATGACAGCACTCTAGAGGGGAGATGAGATAGTGAACAGAAGTAAAGAAGTCAGAGATCTGTGGATATACAATTCTCCAACTTCTCATGCCAATTTCTGCTCTGTTTATCCAGAATTTTTCTGCCATAGTCTATGTGTTCCAACATCATATGTTGTATCAGATTCCAGGGCTCTGCTAACCAAAAAATACTTCTATGGAGAGAGTTCATATGGATCACTCAAAAACTCCAGTTAATTTTCTACTGGGTCCTGTCAAAGAATCACAGAATGATGTAGGGTTGGAAGGGACCTCTGGAGATCATCTAGTCCAATCCCCCTGTCAAAGCAGGTCACACAGGAACTTTTCTGGGTGGGTTTTGAATGTCTCTGGACACAGAGACTCTACCACCTCCCTGGGCAGCCTGTTCCAGAGCTTCTACCACCCTTAGAGGGAAGAAGTTGAGATCTCATGTAGAGATAGAACTTCTTACGTACAAGTTTGTGCCCATTTCCTCTTGTCCTGTCACTGGACACCACTGAAAAAAAGACTAGTCCCATCCTCCTGACACTCACCCTTCAAGTGTTTATACGTGTTGATCAGATCCCCCCTCAGTCTTCTCTTCTTCAGACTAAAAAGAACCAAGTTCCTCAACCTTTCCTCTTGTTCTATGCTAACTTAGAAACAAGGCATATTTTTAAGATCATATACAAAAGTACTGTAAAACCTCTGAAGACATACTTATCTGGACAGATCACTGAGTGCACAAGAAGCTCCGGTGAAAAGAACTATTTAAAATCCCATGAACTCTCATACTGAAATAATATTCATGTAACATTAAGATTATGTATTTATCAAATGTGCTTCGTGTATTAAACACACTTATACATTTATTAAGGTCACAGTGTACTACACAGATTGTAATTTCCCCTTTAAGCCCAACTATGCACAGGCATGTGTAGGTTTGTTTTCCCTGCCATTTGATGCGCAAATACTATTATTTGTGAAAATACTTACCCCTATGCCTAGCTTCATGCTAAACAAAGAAGAGAGGAATGCAAGGGTTCTAGGGTGAGAAGAGGAACATCTTGTTCTCAGTTACTGACTCAGCTTGAGGTCAGCAGCAACCTGAAGTCATCTGCAAATGAACGGAGTTCAAGGGTTCACATGAAATGAATCATTACTCTCAGCAGTCAGGTCCACAAAACCCATCAGTCATGTTGCTAAAAAGCAGCACGACGAAGAGAGAAACCCATCCCGCTAGGTCCCTTGCAGGTAACTCCCCGAGCAGCACTGGCAGGGTGGGGAAGAGGAGCTGCACCTCCATTGCTTTTTTGGGGCCTATTCTGTGAATCCAGAGACTTCCATTACCTAGGCTGTAAGTCTTCTCCTTTTCAGAAGCACAAGACCTTCAAAAAATTATTCTTATTTTGGAGGGATGGGAAGTCGTTTCTATAGACCTCAGGAAGCCATTTGCATCAGCACAAAGTGAGCGGAAGACTCGTAAGGAAATTCAGGGTGGTTACCCAGGTGTGGACTCTCATAGTTATTCCAAGCCTGAAACTGTACAGGCACCCCAAATCTGTCGCTTTTTACCTGTTTATTTCTGTGGATGAGAAGTAAGCAAGGAAAACTCTTAAGGAAGCTCAAACCTTCAGTGAGTTTGCCCGTATTGCAAACTCTCATTAAGTCTTCCTTAGGAAAGCAGAAATGAATGTCCTCTTAGAGAGCAACAGTTCTTTAGTTTACCAAATCCCCGTTCAGCTCCCTCTTAAAATTACAACTAAAGGATCCTAACGGCTTATATCTAGCTCATCCCTCAACTCAGACTCTAGAGGTATCCATCCCCCTTAAATGTAGACGATGATTCTGGTGAGTGGGCAGCCTTGATTATTTGACCAAATATGGTTAGAATTAATCAAGGTCACTGCGTATGTCTTTTAGGAAACATATGCCCTATTCTTGCATCCAACTGTTAAACACAGCCTGTCGGTTTGCCATTGTTTTCCTTCTTTTCAGCTAAAGAATCCAAGCAGCCATAACTACAACAGCGTAACAGGAAAAAACAAGAACATTTAAATCTCTCCTCTTGTTGCGCGTTTCCTGTTCATTTTTGGTGTGCTTATTCCCACACCATTACCAAAAATTTCTCAAAGCTTCCAACAGCATTGTCAGAACAGTTCAAAAAGCAAAGTACATCCAAGGTTGACAGATGCCAAGACAGACTCAAATCTTTATTTCGTAAGTCTCTAAAAATAAAGCCCACCACTCCCCACAGACTGATGTTGCACAATGGCCCCATCATAAGCAGCAACATATCCAAATTCTGATTATTACTCCTGTAATCTACTCTCTTTCATGCGGGGTCTCCAGACTCAAACCCTTTAAGTGTTTCAGTAGATAAGATGTAGGAGGATCTTGACAATCCTCTTCCCTTGATCTCTCTAGATCCTTCATCTGACTTCTCTTTGTTATGTATTTCTTTCTGTTTGTCTTTGTGGTCCTCCTCATGTCCACTGCTTTTCGTCCCCTTGTTCCCAGTTACATATCCCAACAAACTACTTTGCTGAGCTTTTGCAGATCCTTTTGCCCTGTGGTTTTTTTTTTCATTCTCTGTCCATAATTGCTGCCAACATTCCCTCCTGATGGTCACGCTGCCACAATCGTGTGCTTCTCCTAAAAACTCTACAAACCATAGGTCTTCTCTAGAAAACTGCTGACTGATCACACAAGTTAAATTAGAGAGAACAAACATTCTTGGGTATGAGATCAGAGACACCAGAGCACATAGAGGAGCAGAAGCAACTAGTGTTAAATTCTCTCCTTTGAATATCACGTGTATGCTATCGGGTTTCTGGGAATAATAATTTCCTTACTGTCTGCAAAATGCCTTATTAATAATAGCGATAATAATCCTAGTCATCATCCTTGTCCAGTTGATCACAAATCAGTCTTACAGTTTTTACCTGAAGAAATTCTCAGGGAGGTTATTTTAGTCTGAAAACAGGCAGCAGTTTTCCGGGCAGCAAAATCTCTGCTTCTGGAACAGTCACCCTACAAAGCATCTCACCCTAACTGCCCAATGCAAGGAAAACCAGCATCTCCTGTACTGTTTTAATCGCCTGGAAAGCATTTTCCGATTGAAATCCAGCTTTTCCAAACAAAGTAGTCTCAGCAGGGCCCCACTGGTTATTTCTGTATTGTTTTATTTGAAAGGCTCATTCACTTGACAATGAATTATAACATTTGTTAATAATTAGTTGCGGAACTCTCATTAAATGCTAAATAAATTCCTTGTGATCAAAATCATATTCGGTAAATAAATACCAAATAATTGATAAACAAAGGCTACTGCAGGAGTTTGTTGCATGAGGAAAACTTAACAAAAGTACTGTGTCAAGAGCTTACCCAAAGAATGGAAAAGCAGAAAGCCAGCAATAACAGCAGAATTAGCATGTTCTTAAAAAGAAACAGAAATTAAAACCAGAGGACTGAGGACATAGCCAGAGGATGGGACAAGAGGAGGAAGCCAAATCATTGAAAGATTTCTGGGCCTGGAGGTTACTTGATCATTCCTCAACACTCTTTAAATGGACTGAGAAATAGTAGGCTAGATTTTCATTTAGCTTCAGAAATACAACTCTGCTAAGCTTGTCTCTATCAGTAGGGTAGCACTGATTTACACCAGGTGAGAACCCACCTTATACACTAAAGACTCATGCTTGGTATTAGCAGGTTGCTTGCTGGCTTTTCAACCAGACACTAAAAGAATATCACTTACCCAAATCCGTTTGCTTTTTTATTTTCTTTATAATCCTTGCAGGGAATTGTTCTGGGGAGGTACACCTTTTGCAGAAGGATGACAAACAATTTGGTTCTTCTATACTGTGATAAGAAAATCAAGTATGAAACTTAAAGAGCAAATCTTCTCAGCTAGAATCAAAATCCATTGGACCATGATACAACTTTAAACTACCCTTTTGGGGATTCATAAATTTTTGGTTAATTTGAGCAAAGATCCCCTCTAGGGGGATAATACTCCTAATGGAATTGACAAAACAAGTGGAAAATGTCTTTTCCAGTCAGATTCATACAATTCCAGGATCAGAGGGAATGAAGATGCAACTGAGAGCTCACAGAAAGCAGCTCTCTTGAGATTTCTCAAGAACTGAAGACTGGAATAATCATCTTAGTCTTCAAAAGGTGAGAATTTAATTGGACTATTCATGTCCTGATTTTTAGAAATAGGGCATGCAACGCTAACTGTAAGTCATATTTATTGAAGTCTGCTCAGGATGGCATCCAAATTTCTCTGTGCTTTAATTCTGATGTTGTCTGTCATTACACAGCCCTCCTGAAGCAGAAGAACTCTTTTTGAGTTCTTCGAGAGTCCAGAAGCTCTTTTCTAATTTGAATGTGGTAAAATGAATACGCACAAACACAAGCAACTGAGGAACAGCAGGTAATGAAAAGGCTTTTCAGTGAAATATTTATCTTATTGCACAAAGGTTTCACATAGTCCATGTAAAAATAAATGGTCATACTTCCAATATAAGGATATTTCCTTTATGGAGAGTGCTATTCAGAAGACTTCAGCTTGATCTCTGAAGCAAGGTCCCTAGCTTTGAATCAAATAAGCCATTGCAAGATGAAGCAGCTCATTATCCTGAAGGGTTGTCTCCCAAATCCTCTAATTCTGGGCATTGAGAAGGAGGAACTTTGAATTTTTAGCAAAGAAAAACAACATCCTTTCAAGAAACAGAGGTGAAGAACTCGCTCCGTGTCAAAGACAGATAAACTTGGCAGCTGAAACGGGCTGTGCCCTTCAGTGCATCTGTGATCTTCACCACATTAATCAATATGAAAACATGCCCGAAACCTTGATATTTGGCAACATGCTGGTTTTATTTGCTAATAAATCAAGTCAGTGCACGCATAAGGCTTTTTCTGATTTTATATATCCGGAGTGCTATGCCTTGCCTCTTACTGGAATAGGATGTTGGAAGCTCCAAAGCTCACTTTCAAACAACATTGCCTTTAAAACTGAAATCCCGGGGCAGCAAGGACATACTCAGAGTTAAGAGAGCCAAAGCATTCTCGACACCACTTCATTTTTCCCCAGTCGCCGTGCACACCGTCTGCATGCCAATAGCCTTACACAGCAAACCCTGCCTGTGCTGAATGAGTCTTTAGGAGAGCTCTCAGAGATGTTGGAATGATCAGTGGGGAACCTTTTGCTGCTAGGTCACTAAGTAAACACCAACCTCGTGAAAATGACTAATATTTTTTTACCTACTGTTTTAATATCACATGCAAGATGACAGTGGTTTCAGCCCTGTTTCCAGTGACCACAATGCACTTCTACAGTTAAGACCAGGTAGCTTGGCTGCTCATTGCATTGAAAGCCTCCAAAGAGAGAAGGATGAAAGGGACTTGACAAAGAAACTCCCTTGTCAGACCTAAATGCAGCATTTGTTACGGCAAGATGCTGGTAGAGCAGCATGGGTGAGCTTCAGGACTACCCACAGGTCCAAGCAGTTGTCCCACACACTTTGGCATCAGTGAAGAAATTGTATTCTAGTTTCCTTATACCAAGGTCCAGGAAAATCAGGCTTTTCTTCCATTGTTCTGTGAATGGGGTTATGAACTATGCTCCCCCTTGCTCATCCCATTGTCTGCAGCAACACATGTAAAGTCCAGTTCTTCAGGGATGTCCTCCCTCCTCTCCTCCAGTTCTTCAGGGATGTCCTCCCTCCTCTCTCATCAAAAATGCCTCTTCTACACCTTCAGCTCAGCCCCATCCCTTTCTCTTTGGGGAAGCAAGAGCTTTGTCTCCGTTTGGAGAAGCCCTGACCTGCTTCTGCTCCAGTTAAACGCAGAGCTCCCCAATCCCATGCTGTGAATTTGCCACACCACACAAGCACAGCCAAGTCCTATCAGTTATTGGCCACCACCACCATCACCAGACATTGTCGTGTCCTCTGTCAGTCCCTTCGCAAAGTTTTTACTGTAAGAGGTCACAAGGTCAATAGATTTTTCAGTGTCAAATGTATCTAGATACATCCATAAAAGAAACTTCTGATCATGACTGTAAATATATCTATAAATTCCATTTTAAATCCCGTTGGCATTTCTTCTGGGATCATTTTTTTAAATGAAAATGAAGTTGCTAGAAAGTTTGCTGAAGACTTGACCTTGAAGTAAAATTCAAACCCTAGACTGTGAACTGGAACCAGTTTCCTCCTCTGCAACTTGCTAGAGCCCAGCATTTCTCAGAGGACTGTAGTAGAAGATAAAGGCATCTGGTGACAAGGAGCAAACAGAGAAGTGTGTACACATAGGATATTTTTTCTCGGGGGGATTTCAGATTTTTCCTACGTTCCTTTGATGAAAATATGGAAGTGTCAAGCTTCCAAAATAGCGTGGGCTTTACAGGACTCTGGGCCTCCTGAGAGATAAGGGCACTCAAGATGTGGTTAGGAAACAGCCATTTAGAAAAAACCACAAGCTGTACCCTGCAAAAGTTTACCTGCTTCACAACTTCCCCTTACGTAAAAAGAAGAGGAAGAACATGAGCTGTTTCTCAATGCCAATACTGCTATATCACAGCTCATAAACATTTCATCAAAGGAATCCACTTGATTCTACAATAGCTGTAGACGTTCACTTTGCAGGCATGCATAGAGGCACCTGGAAGGTCGTGTTTGCCATTCCTCCCCTCTCACATGGAAGGTGGCAGCTCCTGTGGTCACAAACGTGAGGCTCCAGCACCTGGTTGCAGCCCGTGGTAAGCTCAGCCCTCACATGTGAGGGTGGTTCATTCCCAACGCCAGAAAATGTTGTAGTTTATTTATCACCACTATATTGAAATACACAACCAATTCTAAACTCATCTCAGAGCTAACATGAAGGCACTTTCTTGAAAGAAAAATGCTCAGAGGAGCCAGGGTGTCTGGAACAGCCGCTTTAGTGCCCAGGGAGCCTCATAGCATCAATCCTCACAGGCTGCTTCGTTAATTAATAATCTGTAAGCATTTAATTGGTACCACTGAATATTCAGAACACAGAAATGTCAATCTGACCAAGGAGGTGGCAGGGAAAGAGCTGCTCCATGGATGTTTTTCTTGTGACTGTCCCTGTAACTTGCAGCTTGCCACTTTATCAAAAGAGTTCTCCCTTTCCATGCAACATCCAGAGTGCTCCCATGGGATATAGATGTCTCACGCTTACTTCAGTAGATGCTTAAAGATCAATAGACCTTCAAGACCATTGAGTTCCAACCCCCCCGCCATGGGCACGGATACCTCCCACCACACCAGGCTGCTCCAAGCCCCATGTAGCCTGGCCTTGAACCCCTCCAGGGATGGGGCAGCCACAGCTTCTCTGGGCAACCTCTTCCAGTGCCTCACCACCCTCACAGCAAAAAATTTCTTCGTAATATCTAATCTAAATCTCCCCTCTTCCAGTTTAAAACCACTACCCCTTGTACCATTACCCTTACCATTTCCCTAGGAAGCTTGTTCCGATGCTTGACAACCCGTTCAGCAAAGAAATTTTTCCATATATCTATCTAAACTTCCTTGATCCCAGAAATCATTACGTACTTGACAGAGGCAACCATTAGATCACATACAGACATCCCACCTCCCTTAAAAAAAAGACAACACTAAAAAACAAATCACAAAACCTGAAACTACTATTAGGAAAACTGACCAACAGCTTTCTGTCAGGACACAATTACAGGTCATAAGACCAACAGTTAAATGCATTTAATGGCACTAAAAATAAGCTTCAAGCAAGAGAATAGTTGATAGAAAGGCAGTAGAGAGGAAAAGTAAAAGCATGTTTTAAGGGTATTGGAGATTCTTTTTATAAATACTCTACTTTTTCACATAAGGCTATTTCTCACAGGTCATTAACTGCATTTTAGAACAATTTAGCAAGGTTTTATGTCTGTTCACCTTTGTATTGCATACTTCACATGCTGCTGCCTCTCAGTACCTGCTTAACAGCATGATGACAGGTTCCAGCCCCTTGCTGAACTCCCAAAGCGAGGGGGTTATTTTAAAATGGCACATCATAAAATACAGACTAGAAAAAAAAAGGGAATATAAAAACCTGTGCAAGTTAACAGTAAACTCTTGCAGGAACCTCTTTTCCTCTCCTTCCTGGTGGCATTTTAATCCACTGGTAGCTCATTTCCAGTAACAGCAGCTGCAGGGACTGTCACACACGACTGGGGCACACGTGCAGAGCCTCCCCAGCCTGTCTAATTCCCCATGTTTATCCCTTCTTCCAGTCTGGATAACTTTTTTTTTCATTGACCCATTTTTTTTTTTTTCTTCTTTTTAATTCAAAAAGCTCTGCATGCTTTCATTCATCTGAGGACTTACATCAATCCTTTATCTGTGCTCAGGCTCAGCCCTGTTCTGGGGATACAAGTCTGAATAACCAGCTCCGCTCCTGGGAACACAGGCTGGCCCAGTTCATAAAGGTTTCATTCAACTGAAAGTCCTTTAAAATAACCAGCTCCCAAATACTGAGGCTGGTTTCATCTTCCTAGAGATGCAAAGTTGGGAAAATGTAAGAAACTTTAATTTCCCAAGATTGCAGAAGTATCTGGACTCTGGTGTCTGCAATGGGAAGGGTTTTGATGTAAGTTGTACCTACATTTTGAAGCTAACAGCATTACCTGTCTCAACTGAAGTATCATCTCATAGAATGCTTTGGGTTGGAAGGGACCTTAAAGATCATCCAGTTACAACCCTCCCACCAGACCAGGCTGCTCAAAAACCCATCCAGCCTGGCCTTGATCACCAGGGGCATCAACAATTTCTCTGGGCAACCTGTTCCAGTGCCTCACCACCCTCACAGCAAAGAATTTCTTCCTGAGATCTAATCTAAACCTCCCCTCTTTTCAGTTTAAAACCGTTACCTCTCATCCTATTGCTCTACTCCCTGATCAAGAGTCCCTCCTCACCTCTCCTGCAGGCCCCCTTTAAGTACTAGAAGGGGCTATAACATCTCCCTGGAGCCTCGATAAGTGTATTATCTAGCCTTGCCCATCAATATCACTGACTTTTAAGACTCACCTCATAGCTGGTGAAGCAATTTATAGCCATCCCTTCTGAAGCTGGACACCAACTTTTTCAGCTGTTAGTCCTATTCAGTGAGAAAGGTGTCACTCCTCCACAAACAGAGCATTTCTGGGTTTTCTACTTCCTTCACTCCTAAACCTATAGCCCACTAATTCTCTTCTGACAGTAAAAAAGTTGATGTTTATATTACATTGTTGTGCTTTTGGCCAGGTTTGCCAATGACATAACAACAGATGCTCTCCTCTACCTCTCACTGCAAGAAGAAGAGAGATTAAGATGTGTGCAAGTTTAGGAAAAAAACATAAACTAATGAAATATTAACAACAAAATAAAATAAAATAATGAAATATATACAGTATATATAAATATATACAAAACCATATGAAGTTCCCAGGAAGATGTCACCAGCAGGCACTGATGAAGTTCCAAACTGGCCTCACTGACAAATGGGAAGTGGATTCCAGAACTCACTGTTGGAGAACAAAGGAATACAAACTGACAGAGAACCCTCAAAAAGGAGCCAACCCAACCATCTCTGGTCCTTCAGTTTTTATACTGAGCATGGGCAGATGGGATGGAATACCCTATTGGTCAGTTTGGGGCCACACCTCCCCACAGGGACAACATCTCCATGGGGTAAACAACCAAGTCATTGGACCCTGGTTGCCACAGCAACAGATGTAATCAAGAGCATCTCTCTGGAGCAGTTGGTTCTCCTCCACCCTGAATCAGAGCATACATTTAAGACAGGCAGCTAAAGGATAATTTTAACGGGAAAATACATAGCAATGGCAGCTGATTGATAGCATGTGTTTTACTGCATTGAAGAAGCAACAAGTTCACACTAACCATAAGTTTTATTCAGCCAGGTCTATCAGTAGAAGTGATGGGTTCTGTATTGCTGAATTTCCTGAGCTACACACTTCAGGAAAAAAGGGATGAATCTGACCCCTGGCTGTTATTTGCAATGCTCCTGTGCTTGTGATTGAGCCAATGGGCAACATTATTTGTCTAACATAGTCTTTTATTTCCTAAAATCTTTGCTATCGGGCCCATCATTTGTCACAGAGATGTGCAGGAAGCCACTGGAGCAGAGCTCATCCGTCAACAGCTACTGCAGTTTGTTGAGCCTCTGTTGTGAGGAATTGTGCTGCTGTCTTTTGAGTATCTCTTAAAATCAGGCTTCAAACAGCATGACTAACATTATTAATTATTTTCCTAAGATCTGACTCACCAATATTGTACAACTGGTGCTGTCATTCACCACCTAAAGCAGTGTAAAGATTATGAAATATTACTGTTCCAATTGGTAACAAGCCAAGAGATTCGTTCTATTATTCATCCTGCTAGGATGTAGTCCTGTCTATTAATAAAAGCAAAATTACTTCAGCGAACAAAACATTCCCTTACCTTACAATTCATCTGTTTACTTCTACTGGTCCACATGTTCTAGGTGAAAAACACCCACTTTTGTCCACAAGTTGAAGTGCAAGCTCACAACTTGCTGCAGGAATGCTGAAATAGGAGACAAGCTTTTCACTCAAGTGTATAGTGGAGGGGAATCATTTTCTATACAGAAGCTGATTGCAGATTTTGCAGAGGGTTCTTGAACATCGCCCACCTCTGGGAATCAAAACAAGGGTATGCCTAGACTGCACTCACTAACCATGCTTCCCAAGAGCAAATTGGAGAGCTCTGTGCTGCCTCATCTGCCCATGTCCCAACAGCCACCCAGCTTAGCTGATAAGACTGGCATAACCTGGCTGGCACAACCCTGGCTGACAAGCTAGCAGTACAAAAGTTTAATTTTTCCCCAAAGCAACTTTCCGTTTTTTTCGGTGCTGTCTAGCTTTTGACGGCTGGTTAAAATTGTGCTGAGTAATTATAATGGTCTTTTAATCCAGGCCCAGATGTTCCCTCGTTTGCATCCTGGGACACCCACTCACACATCGTGACCTCTCCATCCTGAGCCAGCTTCACTTCTTACCCTAATGCTCAGCGGTCACTGCCAGCGCTGCTGTTCCCCAATACCAGTCCTGAGACCACTTAAGGGATCTAGCTGGCTCTGAAGCAGATGTCAGCTCTCAATGAAGGAGAGAAATGCACAAAAAGACTTCCCCACACTGGGAGAAAGGATGGCCAGACATATATGCAAGCAGTATGGAAGTGCATTCCTTCTCATCACAAATAACAGGCAAAGGATTACAGTGACCTGAGAAACTGAATTGAATTAACAAGCAATTTCATCGCTGTTCTCTGCTCTGATCCTCCTGCCTTACAATCCTCCTTGGGAGTTTGCCTTCTTAGCCAAGGACCACGCTGGTATAAGCACTTTATATAAGCACTTCACAGAGGCATCCACTTCTATCTTGCTATCTGGGCTGCTCTAAAGAGAATTCTACACGAAGGAGCATTAATTGCAAGGAAAAATCAGAACAGCTTCTGCTGTCTTCTGTTAAGAAGGAAGAGTTTTTAACGACAGAGGGCAGACAGGTACGCCCAAGGGAAAATCCATCAGTTCCAGCATGTGCAGTCAGCCTTAGATACATGAAACTCCCAGAGATCATGAGAAACATGGGTGAGAGGCCGACTGCTGTCCAGCCTTGCATGAAACATTACAGTCATTTTTTTTCCCATAAAGATTTCTCTTCATATTTCACCGCTAGCTTATTTCTCTGTTTTGTTCTGGACAAATGCTGGCTAATCCACTGCTGCTCTAGTGTCATATGCAATCATCTCTAGAATTTGAGATTATTATGTTACTAACCATAATTGTCCTTCCCTTTGCTAATGACTACAGTTATGCATGGACACAAAGCCTTTCACATGCCTACATGATCTGCTGGGCACTATTCGGTAGGATTCAAAGTCCAATTGATTCTAATTCCACACACTACTAATTTCTGCAGCATCTGTCCCCCAAGGATCTTGCTGAGCCTTCCTATTCACTCATGAGAGGCATGTGAATCCACCAAATAGAACACCAGGTACTGTCTCACCACCCACATAGTACTTCCTGCCTAAGGAGGGAATGTTCTGCCGTCTCTGAAGATCACCACAACCATCCTGATCATCATTTTTGGCCACCACACTGGCAGCCCCTAGAGCTACCAAGAAATTCTGGAAGAGCAGTCAGAGCTGAGGAGAGCTCTCCCAGTAATGAGGAGAAAAGACTTGGTCCACACCGCTTCCAGTGAGAAGAGGTGCATCCGAAACCAGAAGCTTTACCAAGATGGGAATCAGATGTTGAAAACTTTGACAGCTCCACAATCCCTAGAGGCAGAACTGTAGACAACCTTCCTTAAAACACACCTACAACATAGTCTTCTACAGCAAGATTAAACTTTATGCCATATGTCCTTTTGATTAGTCTTGGTTTCTCCTGGTTTTACTGAAGTTACACTGGGGACACCTCTATTTTTTACTCATAGCCAGGCATGTCAGCTGGACAAGGCACGTCAGGATGTAGTCTAGGTATAACTTATCACGAAGCTACTGCAGTTGGAAAAATGCACCCATATTACAAATCTCATTGTGAAATACCTGGATCTCTTCTTGGGAGGTGCCACACCTTTCCAGTTTCTCATGAAGTCACCTGGAGCCAGAAAAACCCAGTAGTTCTCAGGGTTCAGCTTTTGCATTCAGGTTGATCAATCTTCAGCCTTTGGGGAAGGTACCATCCACCAGCACTATGGCAGAGTCCCTTGAAACATGAGCACCAGTCTCCTCAGAGGGGAAGAGATATGAGTTCAGATGCAGGTTCTCTTGGGGATACATCCCATCATTTTATGGCAAATATCAGCTATGACAAATTACAGGACCTTCACATACCTACTGAGGCAGGGAGAGGTGGAATATAACCATCCAGGCATAGGACCATGACATATTTTATGATAGTCAGACTTCTTGTTATACGACTAAGAAGGGTCAAGGCATGATAATGTGCAATATTTCCATCATCAGCGATGAAGCTGGACATTCTGCCTGCAGGACTAGTCCCTGCTGCACTGTTAAAGCCCACTAATGTTTTGTGGATCATATACATCTTCCTCTTTTAATTTCTTAGCACAACATGGATATGAGTAGCGAATTTGGAATAATCCAGACAGCAGAAGACATTTAAAAATACGCTGCAGAACAATTCTCTCAGTGAACTTGCAGAACAGAGGTGGGCAACGAAGCATGGCTCTACCCATGCATTTGAAAGCCACCTCCTGAGCACTCCTTGTGAAGAGAAGCCCGGTCTCTGGGCTGCTTCTGATTCTCATTTTGAGAATTATTATTCCAAGCGCAATCCCTAGCAATGAGGTAACAGAGATATTGTTGTTTCTCTGTGGGAGGTGTCACAAGTAATTGTTTTGAAATACATGAAACTCTTCTCTTGCAAATCAAACAGACTTCTAGTGTTGTTTTGGTATTTAAGATGAGCGTTAAATGACCTGGGTTAAAAGACCAGAAACATCTCAAGCCGGATTCCAAGACCTTTCATTTCCTTGACCCTTACTTTTTTTCCCAGTTATACCAGTGCAGGTAAATGATTTATTTACTGGAAGTACACCATTGCCCTTAAAGCTCCAGTTGTTCACCGCAGTCTCTGGGGGATGAAGCATTTCCACAGAGAACTGGAAAATCCTCCCCAAGTTCCAAATTTAACATTTCAGTGACGTTGTGGTCTGGCAAATCTGAGGAGGTTTCCTGGAGTTTTCAAAACATTTTCTTTTAAAACTATATTTGCTGGCAAATTAATCAGTGGCAACTCCTAGCCACCAAAACTCTGACTATCTGTCGGGGTAACTGTTAATACACAGTTATGGTGCTCACAACTGCATGCCCCTGGGCCATGAGACAATTGTTTTTGTTGGTCCACCATTTGTTGATTGTCATTTGATGTGGACTTCCAAAGTCATCTCTCTTTCCAAATAAGTTTTGCAAATCCTTTTGGAAAGGCCTGAAACAGCTTCTCACATTATAGCTGCAATTCTGAAGTTGACTTCTAGAAGGATTCATTTCCCTCACCACACTTTGGTGTATTCCTTCTTCATCCTTGTTTTATGACCAAGGTTATAAATAAAATTAGCAAAACTATATCATAGTGAAACACTCCCATTGCCTTCCGGCTCTCTACAGTGGTTGAGATGTATGATGTTCAGTCCTGCAGTGTCTGCTTCACAGAAGAGGAGGAACCACCCATTATTCTTCTTTAAAACAGTTCAATAAAGTCATTTGATTCTGACCACATTTTCTCTCACAGCGGTCCTCAGATACTTTTTCAAAATTACTGCACATTTACAGCACAGAACTGCTGACAGAGAATCAGTCAATGGCATCCAGTACTTGGTACCTTATAGATGTACTCCTGTCTTTTCATATTGCATCAGCTAAAAAAAAAGAAATCACCAAAACCAAAAACTATTTAAAATACATTCTTTTGTAATAAGAAAATAAATAAAACTGCTGGTCACTTCCAAGAAGAATATTCCATTTAGTATCATGGTAAGAATCATCCATTTTAAAAAAGAAACAGGTAAAGTAAAATTTTTACTGTATTCTCACACTGCCTTATCCATTTAATGTCAAACAGCAGTGAAAGGCAATATATATCCGTATCACACTTTGTGACTGCAGGGATCTTCCAGACCATTGCACCTTCACTGCTTGACAAGCATCTCATGTCAGAGGCTCTCCGGAGGGACGGAGAAAGCCAAGCGATTCCCATGCAGCGATACCCACGAGTGATGCCATCCATAGCATCCCACTGATTCAAACACCTGCAGGGCTGACTTTCACAGAGGACTGTCCTTGAAAGAGATTAGGAAGCATAAGGATAGTTAAGCAGATAGTAAGTGAGTTGTTGGACCATGTTATGATTGAGCAGGTATTACAGAAATTTTTTTCCTTGAGTTAAAATTCCAGCCCCACTGAAATTGCATGGATGAATTTTTTTTATGTATCACGTTTGACTGAAGAAGTACTGAAAAGAAAACCAGTTCTGCTTCAGACCCACAAAGCTTTTCTGCGCTTTCCTATTATAAATTATTATTCCTAAGGCACATTGTTTTCAAGAAATTTACTTTCCTGGATCTGTCTGGGAGTTTAGAAAATCAAGCATATGTCAAAAAAATAAAAACAATCATTAGATTTTCCAGTCAAGTTAGGTATAAAAAGATGGTTTTGGAATCCTTCAAGCCAAATTTAGAGAAATAAGGCAGTTCTCAGAGACATGACTGGCAGTTCTGCCTTTTAATTTAAAATTTTTGCAAATTTAAAATTTTTTTGCAATTGACTGCTCACAGAAATTGAGGTTTGTTTTCTGGGGGTTTTTTTGGAGGGGGAGAGGAGGAGTCCTCATTAAACTGTAAGGTAAGAATATGTTTAAACTATTAATAGTGCATGGCTTTATGTCATTGTTTTCCTAGAGAAATAATCAAAGCCATTTGCATATATGAGTGATTGAAGCCTTACCATACTGCAGTGGTCATTATCTCCACATCACTGCTGAAGACACCATGCTGTGCTTTGTACATCACCTCTGAGAGATGACAGGACCTTACAGAGCAGAGACACTTCTCATCAGGCTGGAACCAGGATCAGGGTAACCAGACCCCTTGGCATGGGTGTTAGGTGCAGAGACTGAATGTCTTCCCTCCCCACCTAAAACAATGAGAAAGAGAATGAAAATGCCACGGAGCTTAGAACTACGTCCTGCACTAACGAACTAGTCTCTCAAGCAGCAATGATCACCTTCTTTTGGATCTTCAAAGCTGATCTGGCTTTCCCTTCCCTTCTCAGATGGAAACAATGAGCAAAACTCAGCTGTGGGGGTATGGTGGCAGCAGGAACAGACCAGGCATGGAGTTAATCCGTTACCATGGATGGTCTGGCTGCCCCGCAACTCATGAGGAATACACCAAAATCCCACTGGCAATTTAAGCAATCATCTGATCTGTTACTAACACATTCCTGTTACTGGCAGGAGCATAGAACCAGTTCGTAGTCCCCCAACTCAGCCCCTGGCACAATGGTCATTGTGACATGCAACCTAAAATCGATAACATTTAATAGGAGAAAGTGTAAAAGTAAGTAGAAGGGCTGGTAGTGAAATTCTGAGGTTAAGCTGCAATTTTTCCAGCTACAGGGATAAGTATAGGGACTTAAGAGAAACAGAGACAAACACTTAACACCATTTCATCTACCATCTCTAGATTTCTTAACACAATTCTGCATTTTTTGAGGCATTTCCAATAAGAAATATATAATCATAGGATCGGGGAATGGCTAGAATTGGAAGGGACCTTAAAAATCATCGAGTTCCAACCTCCTGCCATGGGCAAAGACACCCTCCACTAGACCAGGTGGGAGGCATCATGAGGTGTATTAAGATTTCATCTGGAAAAGAAGGGCTGTTTTAAACTGTGAGAGAACAGAGATCTGTAACTGTACGCATTCATTTTAGAGCAGGAGATATGGTGAAGCAAAACAACGGGGAGAAGTAAAGCACGCACATGGTTATCAGTATGAAATCTGCTCATTTACTTCCCACTGTGTAAATTATTCATCTCAGAGCATAAGGGCACATCGAGAGAAACAAGGAAAAATATGTTTTATCAGAGTTCAATTACTGTTGTGGAAATAAGGAAAAGCCGTCTTTACCCTTTAGGCAGTCCTTCTTAATTGTGAACATGGTCTAACAGTCTTATAAGGCTGCTCACTGCAAGTTCTCAAAAATAATTAGTATGGATGACGTTCAAAATGATCAATTTTAAAAAGGCCAGAGGAACTGAGATGCCAGTGTGAATCCCAGCTTCCTACCATGCAGTTCTTTCTCACTCTTTCAAAGACATCAGATTTTTCTCATCATAGCAGGCAAGGGACACCAGCTCAAGCATACGAGAACTACAGATGTCAAAGTACTCAGAGAAGTTTTTAAACTCTACATATTGATGACAATGCTCGGTCTTCCACATAAACCACAACAGCCCTACAGCTTCTGCTGGTGGATTTTAGGATGCCCAGTGTCCAGATAGTCTGAACAATACCGGGGAAATAGCATGTGGTAAGGACAATCTCTCTTTTTTGAATATGAGAGTTGGGGTATCCAGTTACTCTATTTCCTCTTTTTTGTCTCCAGTGCAATGAAAAGGAACTTCAGGGCAGCAGAGAGTAACATTCAAAGAATTTGGTTCCTCCATTTTTTTATGCCTGGGAAAAGTGTTTAAAACCCTACTGCATAAGGATAATGCTATTTTCTACAAAAAGTGCATTGCTGCTGACAATGGCAAAGCATTGAGTATTCAACCCCTGCTTTTATCCGATTCCCTTCTGTAATATCCCCGGATAAGAGCAAGCAAAGCATTTTACTTGTAGACCCTTCATATCCCTCCTGGGAAATTAAAAGATGCAAAAAATCCGCCATGGGATCCTGTGGAGTTTAAGGGAGAAATAATGAACACTTGTTAGTGAGAAAGGAAGAAAACCCTGAGGAACCTGGGGACAGGACTGTATCGAAAGAAGGAGTGATGGAATGGCTCTGGAGAGTAAGATATCAGCCAACGCCAGTGAATAGATCATTATGGCCTGAAGTGACTCCACCCAGAGGAGACAGATAGCAGAGAAAACTTCTGCCAGACAGGAGGGAGGCATGAAGTTTCTGACCTCATTCTTCAAGACTCAGGAGAAAGAGGAACGAAGTACCCTAAGGATGGCTTCACGCCGAAGGACGGCGCGAGCCCATCTGGCCTGCACGAATGCCAGGGAGGGGGTCAAACTTTTCAACCAAACTTCATTTCAAGGAAAGAATTCACTTTGAAGAGCCACGCAAATTTGGCATCCCTTCATTTTTATTGTTGCAAGTTATTCGCAGCGGAAATAAAGAACAATGGAAGAGAGGATATAGAGAGTTCTTGAAGGAATTTGTTATTATTTATAGCTAAGGAATGAACACCAACATGTTTTACATTTCCCGCTTGCAGATGCCATTTGATGCCCTGTCTTAAATGCCCGTGTTGCCCACTGCAGCCCACCTGCTGGGGATTGCAGTGTGGAATTTCCCAAGAGTTTAGGGGACTCACAAGGACCTGGGCAGAGACAAGCACTGTCAGCCCATCCTGCAGTACCCAGCACTGACCTACTCATGAAACTGGAGGAGTAGAAAAAGGAGAGGGAGTGTGCGTAAGAGGAAGACTGAGGGAAGGTCTGGGAAAAAGATGTTGGGAGATGAGGGGCAAAATGAAGAGCTGAAGGGTATCAGCTGGGAAACATCACCTCCTGTAATACCACATATCCTTATTTTTAGTGTTTCTGGTTGTTTCTAGTAGTTAGTGATGTTGCTCTAAAGTACACACAGCCCAGAACCATTTCAGGTGGTTCTCGAGCCATGAGTTATTAATGTGGAACATTAATGTGTATAAGGTCCAAGTAGGTTCCTGTTAAAGTCTGCAAGACAGGCCAAAAGGAGAAGTTATTCCTCCCGTGCCTGTCTACAATGAAATGAATTGGAGAGTTCAAAGAGTATGTTATTGAATAACATACAGCCATCGGTGAAATACAAGTAAATTTTTCTAAAATTTTAGATGACAGCTTTCTAACACAACCTGAGCATAACCAGTTATTGACCTTATAATAGTTATCGGGATATAATGAGTACTGAATCTAGAGATTAATGATTTCTCAGGTACACCACGTGGGTGAATGGCTCATTTCCCCCTGTACCACTTGTCATTGCTTCATAAGCAGGAGTCATGACTGAGTCGTAGGAAATCAGAGAAAGTCCCAATCAATAGTGTTTACACTTTTCTTGCCAACGAGCTAATTTCCCAGCATTGAGGAAAGTCAAAAAGCAGCTAGTCGATAATGATCAAATACTTGCAAGTCAATTTGCACCCAAGCAGGAAGAATATTAAAAAATTTTAACTGGAGAAAAATATTTTTGGAGCAGGAGAAGCAGGAGATTGAGGTAACTCATACCAAGGAGCACCAAAAGCGATGGGCGAGGTGGTAGCTGCCAATAAATTTTCAGTTACAGGTGAAAATTTCAGAAACGTGCCAGTGTTGCATTAGGACTAAACTAAAAGAAGACTTGTTTAACTACAGCTGACATCAGTATCAGGCAGAATTACGGGAAAGCTGGAGCAGGAGTTTATGACTAACAAGATTGGAGTGCGAAGGGAAAATAAGTTTTGCCAGAAAAACCTGACCTTGACATCTCAGTGAGATTTCACACTTTGATCAAGTTACCAGCACTAGTATCTAAAATTCTGCCCAAGTCAAGAGACTTAGTAAGAAACTTGTGCTGAAGAAAATGCACCTATAGCCCTCCAACCCCACCGGTCAAAGCATCCCTGTCACATAGAGAATGACACAGATGTGGTTTTAAATGCACCGTAGAATTGGGTTGCAAATTCAGTCAGGGCACTAAGGACCAGAGGGGCAGTGTCTGCCACCCTTTGAGGCATGGATGTGATGTGCTTTGACATAGTTGTAAGATTAAGAGTATCAAGGAGTATGGAAATGGGCTTTGCTGCCAAAGTTCAGATGGACACAAGAAGCTCTGGCACTAGCAGAAGGAAAGAAAAATAGGGAGGGGGGGAAATATGTTGAAAGTTGCAAATTAATAGTTATTTATAGGAATGGGTTGGCTGATAAGAGGAAGTGTGGAAGTTTTGTTGCCACACTGACAGATTTATATCAGCTTCATAAATCCTCCCCATTTCAGTAAAAACCTTGGCTCATCAGCAAAAATGCTGGAGATGTGTGTGCACAGCTGGGAAATGGGCTTTTCCATGCAGAGGTAGTTCCAGCCCCAGAGGGGACCAACCCCACATGGAACTGGGAAGCAGGGGGACACATGGGACCTCACGGTGCTCCCTGCAGAAGGGAATCCAAAAAAAAAACCTGAGCCAAAAGAGATCTGCAACTGCCAGCTGAATCTGAAAGAGAGTTAACCACAGATAAGATTTGGAGCATTCCCACTTTAGCAGGGAAGAGGAGGCTGATCCCACCGCAGACTCAGAGGGAACTTACACCACTTGTGAAGCTGAGTTCATCACCAGACTCAGTCACGCTGGTGGTGCAGCAGTAACCACCAGCATATCTTGGTGGAAAATTTACTCAGATATTGAGATTTATTTTTTTTTTAAATTGCCAATACCATTTTGCCTTTCCAACCATGCCAGGATGTGATTTCTCACTGCACTGATTTGTAAAATATATATGATATATGTGTTGTGTGTATATATATATATATATTTATGAAATATACATAGCCATTGATTATGGAACAAAAAAGTAACCTTTGGTTTCCACTTACAGTACAAATCTGCCACTGTAATCAATAAAGTCCTGTTAAATATTAGCCAAGAGAGAACAAATGGGTAAATAGCACACCAGAAAAATCCCACTCAGATTCCAATTATCTGCCAAAAAACTCATTTTAACCTGCGGTCTCCAGGAACTGGCATTGGCATTTCTCTCCGTTATTTAAACACTTACTCTTTTAATGCCTGCAGGGGTCTGATGGGAAACATTAGGGGCAAAAAGAGATTTCTGAAAAGACCTTGCTATGTTTGGAAGATTACAATTCAGTGTAGCTGTGTAGAAAATGTGATTTGAGAGGGCCACATTCATGCTTTCGTATTTATTCGTAATCACAAGACCAGCAGGAGAAGCAAAAAAGGGGGGTTGTTTTCCAAACACAGTTTTCGTGGAGAAGTGAGGAAAACTGAATGAAACTGGTAAAAAAAAAAGAAAGTGCATCTGACCAGTATTGTTTTCCTGTTACCTCAGGTTCCCTCTTCTGCCTCGGTTCTTCCAGCTGCTGTTCCTATATTTAACACATGCCCAGCCTGCAGAGCAGAGCAGAGCGGTGAATGCCTCCAGACTGACTTTGAAGGAGCTTCCCCAGGCAGCACATCCAGCAGGTTGTTGTGCTCCATGCTCCCACGCTGGAGAAGTCAGCCTCCTCAGCACTGGGTCACAACACCAGCAACAAGATGGTTTTGTTTTAGAGGAGAGAGCAATTTTTAAAGAGGGAATAGTCCCCATTCAGTGAGTCTCTGGGATAATAACTAACTACTAACATNTGGCAGGGCTGTTGGAACTGAATGATCTTTAAGGTCCCTTTCAACTCTAACCATTCTATGATTCGATGATTCGATGATGGGGATATTAAGTCCCAGAGGATGTCACAGCTCCATACAATTGCTCCTTAGCTACCACCAGCAATGCAGGAACAGGCTGCCCAGGGAAGTGGTGGAATCACCATCCCTGGCGCTATTTAAAAGATAGGTAGACATGGTGCTGAAGGAACATTGTGCTTCGAGATAGTGTTTAGTGGTGGTTTTTGTCAGTGGTGGGTTGGTGGCTGGACTAGATGTTCTGAAAGGTCCCTTCCAATCTCAGCAATTCTATAGTTCAGGAAGCAAACCAAAGCCTTACTGGACAGTGGGGGTTTTTTAATCTGGATAATTTGACATTCAACAGGTTGGTAATGTGCCCTCAGAAGAAGGTGTTTGGCCACTCAGGGTGGTCACTGGAGAGCAGGATATTAAAAATAACCAAAAAGAAATCACATTTCTTAAACTGCTGTGGTGCTACTGAATGTTACAGAGCTCTACTGGGCCAGGTAGGATCAGGCTCTGTCTGCTGGTGTCAGATCTGTAGGGTCTCCACATATAACCATGCATTAATTCCTTGTGTCGACCCACAGATTTTCTCAGTCTACCCACCCCTGCAGAGCCCTTTGCTGGAGCAGCTTTGCAGTTTAATTATTCAAAGGAAATGTTGCTTGCTGCTGCTGAAGGACCATGCTGTCGTTTTTCACTCAGAACAGGTGCCACCTCTCAATCCAAGCAGGGATCAAGGTACCCTTCAGAGAAAAGGAAACACATACAGGGGCAGTAAATTGCAGACGTTAAAAGTCTCCTTAAGGAGTCATCTGGACTGATTATGTGAGCCTTTGTGCTTATCCAATGCTGAGCACACACTGAAAAGCTCATTTGAATAGGAAAAAAAATCGTCTGGATCTGTCAAATCCACATGACTAAGAAAAACATGTCCTGAGGAGGCAGTCCCTGCTGCAGCACAAGAAAGCACATTGTGAAACGGCTTCGGCGTGGGTGGGAGAAGCAAATTCCAGAATTAGGGATGGTATGTGGCAGCAGCATATTGATGGCTTCCCCAACAGCGCTACTGCAGCTCTGCAAACTGCTCCGAGGAGGCAGAAAGCAGAGAAGCAAGTTCTGCTGCGACACAGGAACTGTTCTTCGGAACAGCCAACTCATCTCCTGCATGAAATTGTCCATTGCAGCTACAGTTATCTATTTTCTTCAAAAATTCTTCAGACTCCTGGGCTTTAAGATGCTGGGAACAGTGACAAGGACTTTCCAAATCACTTACATTCACTTTACCTCATTACCTATAAGTAACTTCTCTGTTTGTGTAACAATGTCCATGCTTTTGTTTCTCTAAACCCCTGTGCAAACTTTTAGCTATGTAAAACCAAACTTTGGAGGATCTGACCTTGATCTTCATAACAAAAACATACGGTAGGGAGCCACCTCTAAGATGAAAGGCACACAGTTCAATCCTTGCACCGTATTCAGCTGTAAAAACAGTCTTCAGACTCCTCTGGAGAGCTATTGAGCAGGTTTAGCAGTAGAGTGCCTCAAAAGGAATTGCCTGCATGACCCACGGTGTCCACAGCTCTTCATTAGCTCATACTGGTGGAGAAACTTGAAGTGCACTCTGTTAAAAGTCCATCATGCAATGGTAAGCAGAGATGGGAGCAGATTCAAGTGCAGATGTAAACTTTCTGCTCCTCGTGACTCTGAGATTTTTGTCCACATCTGTCCAGGTCACAGCCTGAGTTCAGACACATGAGAGATGGTCATATTCCCTCCCTCTGAGAAGATAAATTGCTTCTGGAAATGATCAGTGTGCCTTCTGGGAGACCTGGACCTGCCTCTGATCCACCCAGGCTGCCTAAATGAACAGACTCAGGTCTGCAATATCTACAGAATCACAGAATAATATGGAGTTGGAAAGGACCTCTGGAGATCATCTAGTCCAACACCCCTGAAAAATCAGGTTCACTGAGAGCAAGTTGCACAGGAAGGGGTCCAGGCGGGAATGTCTCCAGAAACGGAGACTCCACCACCTCTCTGGGCAGCCTCTTCCAGGGCTCTGCCATTCTCAAAGTTCCTCCTTGTTCCTTAGATGGTTGCCCAGAGAAGCTGTGGCTGCCCCATCCCTGGAAGTGTTTAAGGCCAGGCTGGATGGGGCTTGGAGCAACCTGTTCTGGTGGGAGGTGTCCCTGCCCATGGCAGGGGGGGGTTGGAACTGGATGGTCTTTAAAGTCCCTTCCAACTCTAACCGTTCTACGATTTGATGCTTCACATGTTTTCAAGTAGAAAATAAATAAATAAAAATCCTCTCCTAGTTCATTCTAGTGTCTGCTAAATTTTTCTGGTACTAATTTAACATATTCCTGTCTAGCCTGAGCCATTCGGTATCACTCACTGCAGATTACCCTGCGAAACTGTGCTCTGTACACAGTGTTTATCACATCTAAAGCTTTTCGTTCAGGCAGTAAAGCCAACTATAGATGGCACAACACATCCCAAAGCCTTGAGGGGCTAGAAAATTGCCAGGCAGTTGCTTTCTACCCAGTGCAGCCGTACCCTGGCTGCTCTGGGAAGGGAGAAGTCCTGCTCCCAGACAGAAACAGGCAGAGGAGGAAGCAGCTCTGTGCTGTCAAAGATCTTATTTATGGCTTTCACTGGAGAGCTGTGAGCTGTAAAATCTGCAGTCTAGCCATTCTTCCTTCGTATGGAATAAATGCAAGCAATTTTTTTTTTTTTTTTTTTTTTTTTTCCCCAGAAATTAAATGACTCAAAGAAGGCTTTTTTGCTGTCTGAATGACTGGGGAAGGCAGAGAAGAATGCTGTTGGGGAGTTCTTGGCACCAATTTCCAGCCTGAAGACAACAGCCTGCGATGGAAGCTGGAAAATATTTAGAAAATTTGAAAGCAGATTGTGTTATATTGTTCCTGTCTCATATGATGTGTGGATGATGCTCACCTCCCTGCAGGACAGAAGGGGGTGCATGGCTGAGGGGGGAGGCAGTGGAATTTGCACACCCTGGTCCCGCTGGCCTTTGCTTTGTTTTGGTATGGGGGGAGGATGGAGAGAGAGGAAAGGACTCTGCTTGTTTGCCTAAAAAATAAAGAGGTGTTTTAACTAACAGCAGTATATTTTCTTGAATTATATTGTCTCATATTAATAACTTATCAGCGGGAAGGGGGGTGAGGTGGAGGTGCTTTTTACCCCTGTGCTAGGCAACACAGCAAAGCAGGCCTTTAAAGACAGCCAAAATGTTTTACTATTTTAAATTTTGCTAAAATCGTAACTAGCCCGTATTGCAAAAACAGAAGCTGTCCCTGTTTTGACAGGAAGGAGGGAAGAGGGTGGGGTAGGGGAAAAAAAAGCAAAGGAGAGAGGAAGACAGAGCAGATGAGAACAAACACATGTAGCACTTCCCAAACAGTCCATGAAAAGTGACATTATGACACCACTCGGATCAGTGACCATGTTTGAAAGACCTTGGCTTTGTTTCTGTATGGAACCAAAGGATGTATCAAGACCTCAACAGATGTCCCAAAATGGGATAGCCACTGTCCAAGAAGATCCAACTAGACTTGCTCCAAGGTATATCAGGCAGGGCCTGAATATGAGTGAGCTGACAGACACAAAATTTACACCCTGGTTTATATCATGCAAAATCCTAAGCCGTTATGTTACACTACTCATTGAGAGCTCATGAACAACAATTGCTTAACAATATGGTTTAGTGATGATTTTCATCAGTGTTAGGTTGATGGTTGGACTCAATGATCTGAAAGGTCCCTTCCAATCTTGGCAATCTGATGATCCTACAACAAATGGACCTGAAACTTTGTGCGCAGCCACCTGGATGCAAATAGAACAGTTGTCTCTCAAAACCGTGGTTTAGAGGCACTACGGTAACCCATCACTTTGGGTTCCTGAAAAGCACTGAGCAGCACAAGTAACAAGCTTGTTAGGGATAGAGGAGAGACAGATAAGAAAAAGGCCAATCCAGTTCTCGAGTACATAGAAATAATCAGAAAGAAACTTTGCATCAACAGGAGGTGTCTCAGTCTTCTGACTGCCCAGGCGATTGGCTCTGGTACTCTCTGGTGGCAATGGATCATTTTCAAATCACAGGAGAAGCCAGTGTGAATGATCCCTGGCTGAGACCAATCTCTACTTTAATTTAAAAAGCATCATATATATGTTTGGCTGAAACTTCTTATTATGCATAAAATTTTTACCTCCATTGCTTAAGATGTACTGGGAACCTTAGAAAATTCAGAATATTGGTTTAAACAAAGGTGTAATGTTTGGGTTTTTTATGAATGTGGTGGAAATACTCTTGAAAATAACTTTAAATCAGCCAGATATTTGCAAAAATTTAGCTGAAGTACTAAGAAGACAAGTTTTCAATTCCACTTCCAAAAAATATGCATAAATTAAGAAGAATTTTAGTGCATTAGAGAGTTTTGGTTTCAACTAGGAAAACCTGTAAGTTTAGCCAAAGCAGCTAGTCCATAGCGACCCCTAGTAAACCACCACAGATTGTTGTAGCAACGCAAAAAACTATTTTCAACAGGATTGTTTGCCTTCCAATTACAATCAATGTTACCTTGGTTATATCGGGTGTAGAGCAGATCAAAGTCTTCGAAAAACCAAAGCTCAGTTGGCTCCTTTTCTAAGCAGAAAGCCCATATTTTGAGATCGTTGCAGTCAGCCATCTAGGGCAGCTCAGATCAGAACACACTGGGTCTGCAGCAGCTCTGGAAAGGAGCCACATTTTCATCTCCCTTGCCCACCGCTGGTTGCTGGAGGAGAACTGGAAGTGCCACACAGAGAGTTACAGAGCAGGTTGACTTTACACCACCCTGAGTCTTGTGTCTGGTTTTGGGTTCATCACAACAAGAAAGATATTGAGGTGCTGGAACACGTCCAAAGAAGAGCAACAAACTTGGTGAGGAGTCTGGAGTACAAGTCTTATGAGGAGAGGCTGAGGGAGCTGGGGGTGTTCAGCCTGGAGAAAAGGAGGCTGAGGGAACACTTTAACGGTCTCTACAGCTCCCTGAAAGGAGGGTGTAGAGAGGTAGGGCTCAGTCTTTTCTACCAAGTCACAGGCAGTAGGACAAGAGGACACAGCCTCAAGCTGCACCAGGGAAGGTTTAGATTGGATATGATGAAAAATTTCTACACTGAAAAGGTTATCAAGCATTGGAACAAACTGTCCATGGTAGTGGTGGAATCATCATCCCTGGAGATATTTAAAAGATGTGTAGACATGTTGCTGAGGGACATGTTTTTTGTGAGTGTTAGATTGAAGGTTGGACTTGGTGATCTGAAAGATCTCTTCCAACCTAGATAATTCTGTGATTCTACATGGCTCTTTGCATCAGTACGGGCCACTGCTTAAGGAAAAAGTCTCCTTGGTAATACCTAGGCATTTAAAATTTATAGGCAAACGGATCCCCTCTTGTAGGCATGGGTGGGAGCAAACACGTGTGTAGTTAATGCACGTGCGAGTACTTACCATGTCCTGCACAGAGACAGTGCCAGATTTCAATAACTTCTGCTTCCAGCAGACCATCTCACTCCAGTTACGTGATCTATGGGAATTGTTAGGGGTGTGTTTGCACAACCCAGTCTGAAAGAGAAGGCCAGCCAATGCTTATCTGCTGAGAAACTGGAAGCCCTACAAGCTTGGAGGCACCAGAACTCATTTGCTCTCAAAATCAGCACCGTCAGATGTGAACCAGGTCAGGTCAATAACCTTGAGTTCAGTGTCAGCCTACATCATGGTCAGACTAGTATGGACACTCTTGCTAAATTTGTTAAATAGCTTTGTCATGTCTACCCTGTCATCTAACTTTCATGTTAACCCCTTGTTTACCATAGCTAAATTAGTCCTGAAATACTCATTTGACTGAAATCCTCTGTGCCTTATCCATCATAATGACTTGTTATTAAATATGGAAAGAGTCAGACTTCACATAGTTATGGAGATGGAAATGTTTCCAGGGTATTCATCTGTTTACTGCACACTAATTGGGTCACTGATGCACTAACAGACTCTAATGTATGTAAAATACTGGCTGGTATCTTTGAATGTAGGATAAACCTACAACCACATCAGGTATATCTGCTATGATGACCAGTAAGAGCTATGCAAACGCTAGACTGAAAAATCTGAGCACCCTTTAAAAAAAGTGAAGAGAAGTTGTCTTCTGGTGTGTTCACATTTTCCCACGCACTCTTCCCAGAAACACTCAATCACCTATTTAATTAAAAGATCTGCGAAAATTGACTTTGTGCTTACACACGCATGGATTTTACATTTTTACCTCTCAAAGTAGTCACACAGAGGAGCCAGTGGTAATTATACTCTTATACTTAAGTGCAAAGGAACAGCGATCCAAACTTTTGGCCCTGAGCTACCGAGGTTGCGTTTTGCGTTCTTGACTCTGAAAGCACAGGGTCAACAAAAGCCAGGAACAAGTTTGTGAAATCATTTTGATTGATGACGGTAAGTTCGTTCACAGCCCGTTGCCTCACCGAGCAGTAGGATGTGTTTCTAGGGGTATGTATGAGTCACTGTCTGCAGCTGGAACTGGAAGCTACCAGCAGGTTAATACAAAATCTAATGCAAAGGGATCACCAGGGGCTGAAAGTCGTGCTGGTACTTTCAACAGTAAAAAGTGGACACAGGCAAGTGGTGCAGATCTCTTTCGGAGTGTTCTTGCCACATATCCCAGAAAAACATTTCTCCAGACTAGCACTGGGTGTACGTGACTTTCCAAGGAACCCGCTGGCATTCAGGAAATCCAGATGTTTATCTGGGGTTGTGATTATAGGGCTTAGCTTCAGTGCTCTCTGATGTGAACAGGAGAACACAGCGAGCGTCAATCGCCTTGAACCCTTCCCATGCCAACTGTCATACTCTTTGAGATGTCTCTGAAAGCAAAAAGTGACATAAACCTACACCGTCATGAGAAATTGGATGGCTAGATGTACATCAGGTTCTGTATCCAGTAGGTTAGTAAGCCCTCAAGGAACAAACAGTCCGTTTACCCTCAACTGCTCTGCTTCCTGAAGAGATCGGCAAAGTAAAATGATCCAACTTACTGCCTGAGCTTCACCACAGCTCTTGCTTTCTAATGACCCACATTCTTTCTCTTCCAATGCCTTGGCAAAATACAGTGTTTTCAAATGTTTGTAACAGATGCAGAGTCACAACATTTTCCATCATACTCACATTTGGATACAGACCTCTTTAATTTTCTCTTTAGAGTGGATCATAGGTGTTATCATTGTTTATGGTTCAAAATGTGAGAAGCAGTCAGGTGCAACATTTGCTTAGAGAGATTTCTCATGTTAATAAATACAGAGCTTTGAATGAAGCACTGGGCATTACCACATGTTTTACTTGCATATGCCTGCCCAGTTTTTTCCACATTCAGCATGGAATATCCATTAGCTCAGTTACCTTCAGCCCAACTTAACCAAATCATTCAGCGGGTAGAAGCCTGCCCCCTTAACAGTAAAGGCTGAGAGATCCGCTTCGGTTGGATGATTCCTGGAGTACCCAGCTTTAGAATCTTCTCATCTGCCCAGGTTCTGAGCTGAGATAATCAGATTAAACATGGTACATACTGTATTGGCCCTACACCAGAGCAGTTCTTCCAGTTGAAATGCAATAGCAAGAACAATCATCTGCTGAAAAATGGTCCATCTGTAACGATGCATCATCAGCTCTAGTCTGCCAGGACCCACCCATATGAAATGCATGTGTCAACCATCCTTTGGATTTACTGAAAGTGGATTTACCGCAGTTGTTTATAAAGAATCCACTAGATGAAAAGCCCATTCATTAAAGTGCAGCCTTAATTCATTTCAGGCTCTTTCATGCCTTGTCATGTTACGGATATTTCCCATTTCACAATCCAAGCAAGCAAAACAGAACAATCCATCCTTTGGTTCGCCAAAACATTCACATGAGCTGATGACAAGTATCCATCATGGAAGAAATAAGAGCTTTCACATGATTCCTAAAAAAGAAATGTTCAAATGGAGTCACGTTAATAAACAATTTAAGTCATTTTTGAACAAATATTTGTGTTCATCAGGAAATAAAACACTCGTTTTGTTTTTCAGCTACTCATTAGAAAACAACAAAAGAAAAAAAAAAAAAAGAAAAAAAGAACTTATGGGAATTCAAAAATACCGCCAACTCCCTTCTTTCCCCTGATGTTTGTAAATTGTCTGCAGCAAGTGTCCCACGTACGCTAAGCAAAACTGCTGAGTGCTGCCAAAAATGAGACAAACGGCACCACACAGAAAGGCTTTGACTGAAGAGGAGGACATTGACTCTGCCATCATGTGTTGTCTGAGAGAGGGCTGCTGCTGATTCCTGAAGAGGCAGAATGGGGCAAACCAGCAACTTTTCTCCATTCTTGAGGCAAAAGGCTTGCAGCGTGGTTTGTATCTCCAGCTTTTGCCCTAAATGAATGGCCAGAGTGTGCCAAGCTTCCCACTCTCTGCTTCCAGAGCCACGCAGCAGATTTGCATCACCCTGTGCCAAGCACCTCAAAAATGCAAGATCACAGTTAACAGAACACTGACAAAAACCAACGGTGGTTTTAGAGTCTTTTTTCAGAAGTGTCTCCTTGTGTGAGGGGGTTTTCTTGCCTTTATTTCCAATTTGAAGGTTCCCTGGTGCTAATAGCTTTTGGCCTTGACTTGTTAAACCCTGCACAGGATGTTTTAAGCTCTCCCATCCAAGTCCACTGGACCAAGGGGCTCAGCCACAAGGACATGGCCTCTATACACACAGCAGGGCAACCATCCATCTGTTCAGAGGGAACCTCTACATTTCAAAACTGTACACAATAAAACTTTGATTTCATACACACTCCACTGCTGAGCTCCCACCATTTGCTCTAAAAATCGTTGTTCTTTCCTTTAATTTGGTCCACAGTTTGCTCATTTGTATTTAAAAGCCATGGGCAGCAAAGGAAATCGGAGCAGAAGTGCAATAAACAGATGAAAGAACAGCAGAAGTGTCTTGGTACATTCTTTGGCCCTTATCTTGAAGAAGTCTTACAGCATATTTTGAGGTCAGCAGAAGGGTATTTATTAATCAGATTGGACAGTGCTACTTAAGCAAAACAAGTAATCTTATATTCATTTTTACTTTGACTCATAATAATTAATATGGAAACTTTGAAATAGACTCCTTTTGCCCTGAATCACCCTTTAAATTGACTAAAAAAACAGGACAAGGGCCTGCTCTGCCGCAAAGGGATACAAAAGTCAGATAAGCCAACCTGGAGGCAGCAAAATTACCCCCTGTAATTTTTCCCTTGGAGGACATGCCCAGAACATTCCCCACCACAATTGTTTCTGTTGAACTGGTTGCAGAGGAGGATGCCTGTCTGACATCCTCCGGCCACACATCCGTCTCATAACCTGACACTCCTGACTCACCAACCCATCAAAGGTTAAGTTTTGGGAAATGGTTCTCCACAGTGTGGGGAAAAGCGACTGTGATGCATAAGCGGGAGAGAAAGAGCTGTCTTGGAGGCCCAAGCACAGCTGAAGAGCTGGCCTTGGTTTCTCAGCTCAGCCCACCAGGGATAAAAAGTGAAATGAATTCGGGCACTTTATTGAGTCAGGATTGCGCAAATGACCTTCAGGTGGGAAGCGGCAGGCCCACAGGGATGAGGGATGCAGGAGGAAGGCAAGAACTGCATGTGGGGCCAAAGGAAGTGTTTATTGCAACAGCACCGCTCTTTGTCTCTCCATTCCCCCTGCTCTCCCTCCAGGAGTGGAGGTTGAAGTGGAGGGGAAGCAAGACCTGTGGTCCTCCAGAACCCTGTGCCTCTGCTGCCAGCAATGAGGTAGGGTGAAAAATGCAGTTACGTAACTTTATGGAGGTTTTGCTTACACAGGAAATTTAATCAACAAAGATATCATGTACTTTAGGACTTCCTAAGTAGCAGTACTATCTTATAAAAGGAATGAATGCTATTACATTAATTCCCCTTCTGAAAGCAGGAGTACATTTCATCTCCTCTGCCTCCTTGGCATACCCATAAACCCGATAGTATTTATGGATAACGAGCTCCAGGACTACTGGACAGTGAATATTTTATTTAGGTAGCTCTTAACCTCTTAAGCTCTTCTGAGCACCATATGTTGCGTGACTCAAGAGGTGAGTTTTAAAACCTCCAGGTTCTTTCATAACAGCATCTTCCAAGTCACCATTTGTTCTGTAGTTGTGGTAATGCATCTCCTGCCTTGATATATCTCTTGGAAATTCCATTCTGCTCTTTCAGAGTTACACTACTGAAAATCACATTGCGAGTCTGAAATAAAAGTCTTGTGCTCTAAACCACAGCGTCCCCAGACATTGCCCTGGTCCCAAAACTCCATGAAGGAAAAGAGGAGGCAAAGCTGTGGCCATCTGTTCCTTGGAAAGATATTGATTGAGTCAGGGTTTAAGTTCATGCTTCTTTCTCAATCTCTTATGCACCCAGGGGAGTCACTATGAGGGAAAAGGAAAAAGAAAAAGAAAAAAAAACCCACAAGGGGAACAAAAAAGCTGCATAAACCAACCTACCCTGTATTAAATACTTCTCTGAGGTTTTTATACAGCCAGGTTACTGGGGATCTCCTTAGGCTGCTCCATGTCTCTGCCATGCAGGAACAAGCTTCTTTGCACATCTTACAGGACTCTGCAAGTCCCTGGTTCTTTACTAAAAAGAAATAAATAAGATATTATGAGAAAGACAGTTTATATAATCGCTTTAATATTCCTTAAACCAACACTTTCTTCCTGCCTGGTTGGGGAAGGAAAAATCTAGAAAGAAATAATCTGATTATTAGACCCTTTGAATCTCCTTCTTTTTAACAGTTAGGCTCTACTAACAGTACCTGTAGTATCTGAGTGTGAACCTATGATACATATCTACCTATATTTTTATATATATATAAAATATACTTATGATATTTATGTAGGGGTATGCAAGTCTAGGTGCTTTCGTGTATGTGAAATCAGTTTCAGCTTTGTAAGAAATAGCATATCTTGTCCTTTCATTCCTGATCCTTAGGATCCCTCATTACTTTACACCCCTGCTGACCTAATTTTTAGGACATTCTTTTCCTAGTTAAACCTGCCTGTTTATTGTGTGGTCTCTCCTCACCTGGCCCACTGTATTGTGAAGGATATTTGTGAAAAGACAGATGATACTTGTTTAGCCCTTCCTGTTATTAATTGACAGCCATTATTGGTACTGCTGTGACAGGCACCCCAGCTGGCATTTATTTCCAGGGGCTTCAGAGCCAGGAGCTTCACTTTGGACATCAGTTCATCTAGAAAACAAGGCTCTGCAGGGGAACTGCAACACTCTTCCACCTGTCTGATCCAGAGAGGACAAATAAAAGATGCTCTGATCCCAGGGGGTGACAGCTGAAATGAGGAACACAATGATGTCACGGGGGAATAAGAGTTCAGCCAGCTACCAAACAGAGAAGCAGATGAACTCATGGGCAAAACCCATCCTGTCTTCATGTAGAAGTCCATACAATTAAAAACAAACAGAAAGCAACAAGGACTGTGGAGGCATTTGGGCAGAATCAGTCAAAAGGGCTGCATTCAATGGAGTCAGCAAGTCTTTAATAACAATATTGGCATTCTTCAAGCCATTCATCAAATGAATGAGAGAGTTCAGCGTAGCCTTTTGTAGATGTTCTCAGTCCTTTTATCCACTTGAGCAATGGGCTACTAATTGTTCATATGTTATCTTGTCAACAGTTCAATATGGATCTTATTACACTTGCTGGGCAATTGTCCAACGAAACAGATTTTCATTGGAAACTGACGAGTGGTCAAAACCAAGAAGTTTTGGCCAAGTTGTAGTGAGACAAAGGAGTTTGTCCAGAATTCATCATGCTACTTCGCCTTTGGGGCATCTAAAGTTATCAAAGATTCCAGCACCTCAGCTTTTGGGGCATTTTACCATAACCAGCACTAACTTACCCATCAGATCTCATTTTTACAAGCTCCTCACCGTTTATTTTGGAGCCTAAGAGAGAGCTTCAGCTGCCAGCTCTCCACAATTTTTTCCTCCTCTGGACATTTTCTTCACATAACCCTTTACAAAGGGAGCCCAGATGATCATCTCAACTTATTTTACATTACATTTCACTTTTTCAGGTCTACATTTTAGCTTTAAGAACAACCTATGCTGCTAAAAATAGCAGAGAAGCTACAATATGTAGAGAGCAAGAAGCTTTCTGCTTGGGAGCAAGTTACCTCCCAAGACAGTGCAGGACAAATATTGACCACGCTTCATCTCTCTTTACACTAGTGTAATCTTTGTAATCAATATGTGAGGAGACAATTTCTGCTTCTCTAGACAGAAATTAAAATGTAATAGGCAATATGCTGGGCAAAATAAAACCACACAGTTGTGTTATGGACTCCTAAGGCAAATGAGTTCTGTTTGTTAGAGATGCTGTTGAAAGAACCAGAATGGGAATTAGAAGTGTTTGAAGACATCCCCTCAGAGTTAAAAAGAACAAGTGAAACTGAATTTTACTTGTGCCATGAAAAGCACAGTACCTAGTGCCCTACCAGCAGAGAGCCAGTAAATTAAAGCTGTGTTATGCTTGGGCATTGAGCAAATATAGAGCACATAAATGATGTCCATGTAATTGACCATTAATCTGATAAGAGTGATGTTCATCATTCATCTCCTTCAATGTATGTCATTAAAATAAATCAACACTTTCGTGAGCTTGACATCTTGGGAGAAGAAAACATTGTGTTTTTAAACAGAGAAATCCCACAGATACCAATCCCACACATGCTAATGAGTGACAGAGAACAAACACAAGTCTTTGAGGAGCTGAGAATTAGAATAAATAAATGTCACAAGGGGAAAAACAGGGAGGGCTTCAGCATTCTTAATTGCTTTTAGATTAGACCAGGGAAAAACAAAAGTCCAGATTTTGATCTTGGTCATAAATGGGCAACTTTACCCAACTATGCACTTTGTACTATTATTATTATTACTTTAATTTTTGTTCTCAGGTGTTAATGTAAAACCAAGAGAGAAGAGTGGGAAAGAAAAGTTCCCATCTTGGAATCAAGAAAGGATTTTAACTGTTACTACACTTTGCTACGCATACAGCTATGACAAAATAAAAATAATTTTCTTAGTAACAGCATCATTGTGCAAAACAGTGACCACAAGACCCTTGGTAAGTCTTCTGAGGATTGGATTAGTTATCTTTGCATCAGTTGTTAAGATGTGAAGTTGAAAGACACAAACAAAAGCTCTTAAGCTGGCTCCTACTGCTTTGTCAGGTGGCATCAAATAAACAACAAAGCCTTCAAGTGAATTTCCTCTGTTATAAAACAATGAGTGTGGAAAAAACCCACATCGTTTTGTTTGGGTTTTTTTTCCAAAAAGTGGCCAATTACGACTTCTCTTTGCCATTTTCTGCTCACCTCTCCTCCCCCAAAAAGAGGGAAATAAAAGTTTCTAAATCCCAGTATTTAATACTCCAGAAATGCTTCCTTTCCAAAAACTTCAAGATGAAAATTATGTTGATTGTTTCCATTAGGAAGAGATTAGACACTATTTTGAAGATAACAATAATATTGCAGTTCTTAAACTGGAGGAGACCTTTCGTTATATGGCTGCCAGTTTATCGATCTTAACCTCTTCTAAAGCCCCCATCGCACACTTCCAAGCACTGCACAATCTGTTAAGCTATTTATCCTTACAGCACCCCAGAGGGACAGCAAAGCACCGTTATCCCCATCTGCCAGGTGAGCTGATGCAGGGAAGCTGGTCCCTCGCCCCCTCATGTCCTTAGCTGGGTTGTGGACCTGAGCCCCTGGCACTGACAAGAGGGAAAAACCCCGCACATGCCCTGGCTATCTATCACTGGAGCTCGCTCAGCTTTCACCAAACCTCTGGGGCCACGGGTCTCTGGGGATGCTCCTAAGCACAATTCTTTCCCTGGCTTATCCCAGCAATTAGACCAGCAGCCAGAATTCCAAGGGCAGAGCAATATCCTCCCAGCAAAGGGGCAAGGAGACATTACCCGTGGCTGCAGCACCTCACCAGGATGAGGAAGACCTGGAGTCTTTGGTCCCAATCAAGCAAAGGGAAGAATTGAATTCTTCTCTCGGTCATCATGGCCATTTTCAGTGCAGCTCAGCAGCCACTCACACCTCTGGTTTGACACCACACCTCTGCATTTCAGCAATTAAACCAGGAAAAAGCGTTATTTTAACTTCAGAAATTAGTGTTAACAGATAGAAATCCTGTGAAGTAAACATCCATCTCTGTTGAAGCCTGTTAGGCTGGTGCCTAAAACTTTTCTGTGCTTTTTGCTCATGGTTGCCTCTCTGCAGGTGCCTGCTTCTCCCTGCACACACCACAGGAAAACGGAACTTTCCACTCAGTGCTTGGAATGGCCATGAAGGAGTTGGATCTTGCAGTGCTGAAGAGAAAACCCAAGTGCAAGCTCCTCTGAGGGTCCCAGCCCTGAGCAGTTTGCCAACAGAAATAGGAAGGTGGTTGAAAGCACGGACATAAATTCAGGAATTCCTGAATTTTCTTATAAATTCTGGTGTTCCAGCCCCTGGACTATACTCACTGCTGGGCCATATAGATTTTTTTAAAGGAGATAAGAAGCATTCCTGCCCTGACCAACCAGGATTGTTTTTATCCAGGAATATATTCAAAATCTCCTCTCCCGACCATCTGGCAACAAGATGAGCACGCATGGGGTGGGAACGTTAATCCATGACATTAGTTTCCTTAGCCTCCTCCAACTGATACAACCTCAGAGCATACAGCATGAGAGTCTGATTTATGCAGAAAGATTAAAATCATTTAATGTGTTTGGCTTGGCCAAACAACTTCTAAAATGGGAGGTGGCTGTAAGCATTAAATAATTTGGAAGGCACAGAAATTGAGTAAGGAAATTAGCTGGTTGGGTTAATCCAAAGGAATGGAAATTGTCAATTTTTATACTAGACTAATACAGAGATTTAAAATACCTGTTAGAGAAATCATGAGGTTTTTCCCATTAAGGTGTTGCTAGATAATTTTTTGAGTTTCAGTGGCAGGCTCACAAAGTGCATAAATAAAGAGCAAGTGGATGGCAGAGAGGGAGGGAGGGTTTCCATTTCTGGGCCAATACACTCAATTATTAAAGGGATCACAGGAATCTTACACCACAGGTTTCAATCGGTATTCCACACGACACTCACTGCTTTGTTTATAAAACTTTTTCTGATCAGGAAAACGTGCCTTCTGAGCTCTAGAAGCACATTAGGAGTGAGCTTTCCATGTGGGCATAGGCAATGGCTATAAAAAGCATACTAACATAACAGAATCAACAGGGATCTCACAATCGATTAACTGGTTATTTAAATGCCTACTGATGGTTTAATTGACCCATTCTAAGCATAGCATAATCACAAAGCATATAGAGTTTTTCAAAGGTGGATGAGGTGATACTGAACATCTACACTATTTCTACTTGGGAAGTTTTTTTCTGCAACAGAATTGGCTTTCTCAAACCAGTCTAAGTTTAATTGTGCTAAGCCTAAGAATGATTGCCACTGAAACCAAGTGACAGATACTTGGTATATTTTCGAAACACCATAATTCTTCAAATATTTCAGAAAGGAAAATAAACCAGCTGTATTGTGAAAATCGGAGAGTAGCTATCACGAAAGTTGGTGCTGACAGAAAGTGATCACTTCGAGCTACTGATTCAGATACCTGTAAAAGATTAAACTGGTTTCAGTGACAAGCTCTTTTGTGATCCCAGACAGCTAGTTTTAAGTGGAAGTTGAGGCTTTACAGATAAAATGGATATAATGTTGGAAATTATGGGACAAAACTAAAATACTATGAACACCCAGTTTCCTCTCCTGCAAAATACATGCAAACCCTCCTTCCCTCCTCTCTAACAAATTGTTTCTTATCATATTCAGATACTCCACAACATATACCCATCACATCTAAACCCCCAGTCCTTCAGTTTTCTCGGCAGTCTCAGAAAACAGATGTCAAGAGCTAAGGTTCTTGATGCATAGAGGAGCAAGGAAAACTCCATCAGATGGATGTGTGGGACAGTTAGCACCAGCAGTTCTTGACAACGGTGGCATGGAGATTTCCACAGGAGCTGCTGGAAAAATCCCTCATGGTTCCCGAAGGGCAATCAGGAGTTGATAGGATTAGCACCCAACACAACTTGTAATTCCAGGGCAAATGACAGGAGCTTGGCAGAACGAAGTAGAGAGCATTGGATTAGGATGGAAAAAAGGCTAAATCATGTTTACCCCTGAGGTGAAAAGAGAAGAGCAATTAAGGAAGAGGGGTAGAATTGGAGTCCTCATTTTGGCAAACAGGAAAGGAAGAGGAGAAAATAGGAGCCAGGGAGCAAACTGTTGCTGAAGGGTGTGTAAAAAGAAGCAAGGAGCTTAAGGTTGGGAAGGGAAGATGGGTGGGAATGGAGTCCTGGTTTGGGAAGCAAGCAGAGACGTGCAATGTGCCCTGAGAGGTAGTAACTGCTGCCTTGCATTGTGGTTCCCAGACAACCAAGCCTGGAAACCCCATTTCCATCAAGTTCAGCCTGGGTCAAATAGAGTAAAAAGAAAATTTCAGAACAAAGCGATTATGGCAGACAACTCCCTGCCTACTTTCCCTTCCCTTTGCTTTTATAAGAAGAGGAATCAAGGGAAGGTCTCAGCTTTGGAAATGTGGCTCCACTCCCAACCCGTTTAGTGTCAGAACCAACACCCTAAAGTGCACCCACAGGACTAGTGGGAGCCAGAACAACTCTGAGGACAGGGTACCTATCCCATGCTCCCTCTCAGGTATGTTATTTACTGACACAGAATCATAGAAGGGCTAGAGTTGGAAGGAACATTAAAGATCACCCAGTTCCAACCCCCCTGCCATAGGCAGGGACACCTCCTACCAGAGCAGGTTGCTCCAAGCCCCATCCAGCCTGGCCTTGAACCCCTCCAGGGATGGGGCAGCCACAGCTTCTCTGCGCAACCTGTTCTGGTGCCTCACCATCCTCACAGCAAAGAACTTCTTCCTAAGATCTCATCTAAATCTCCCCTCTTCCAATTTAAAACTGTTACCCCTTGTCCTATCGCTACACTCCCTGACAAAGAGTCCCATCTCATCTCCCCTGTAGCCTCCTTTAGGTACTGGAAAGGGCTATAAGGTCTTCCTGGAGCCTTCTCCAGGATGAACATTCCCATCCCAACTCCCTCAGCCTGTCCTCATAGCAGAGGTGCTCCATCCCCCTGAGCATGACCTCCACTGGACCTGTTCCAACAGTTCCATGTCCTTCCTGTGCTGAGGACTCCAGAGCTGGACACAGGACTCCAGGTGGGGTCTCACGAGACTAAAACAGAGGGGCATAATCCCCTCCCTCACCCTGCTAGCCATGCTTCTTTTGATGCAGCCCGGGATATGGTTGGCTTTTTGGGCTGCCAGTGCACATGTGAGGCTTTTACATCAAGACTGGACTGCTGTCAGAGTACTGCAGGGTAGCTTCCAGGTCTATAAATGCATAGCTATCACTTGCAGTCAAAAAGGGAGTTAAAAAGCCAATAGATTTGTATACTGGAAATGATGCCAGGGAACGGCAGTCATCAAAAATATATACTCTTTTTTTCCATTGACCACTAATGGACAAAATGAGGATTTGATATCACTGAAGAAAACTGGCTCCTCATCCCACAAATATGCGGATGTGCTTTGGCCCAGTTAAACAGGCAGCTCTTAGCCCTGACTTCAGTAGAAATCAATGCCCAAACTCATCCATAAACATCTGCAGGATCGTATACTTTGTCCCCATAGTTCACAACACTGCCAGAGAAACTCACTTAAGATGGTATTGCAGTGTGTCCAATCTATTTGGCTGGGAACTCCTGCATTTCAGTATACATAATTGTCACAAAATATTACAGAGGATTTGCTTTTCTCATCCCTACTTCTTATCATCTGCTTTCTTTTTTGGTCAAGACGTGATTCACTAAGCTGAAGAGACTTTGATTTTCTTCATGTTCACATCAATCACTCTTGCTTTGCTGAATTCCATATGTGTATTATTTGTGATATGCGCAGTGTTTGGAAACACATGAGCAATACTCTCACTAAGGATGGAAATTACCAGCTCCAAAGGCAAGAAGATGATGTTCATTCCATTATCTAGCTTCACCAACAGAAATCTCATTGATGAACTCCATCCTAATGCACAGCCAGATAAGCAATCTTATTACCTCATAATGAGAGCTGATTTCTCCTCATCTAAATCTCCATTACTTCTGTCATCTCATTTCTATGTAATTTCCTTCTCACAGATGCTTCTATGTTAAGTTTCCCCAAGCAAACAAGAGAAATTATGTTTGTTTGATATCTATTGCAAAATTTTTTATGGGGAATGAAAATTAGTGTAGAAAAGCTAGAGGAAGGTTTTGTACCCTCATGTATTCCAACTCTACCTATTCTACACTGCAGAGTCCTCCTAAATTAACACTACACTCCTTACCAGAAGCAACTCCAATTCCAAAGGTGAGGATTACCAAACTAAGGTGCAGGCCCAGAAAAATGTTTTATTGAAATTTTATTATTGCTGATAATACTGACCAAAAAAACCCCAACTTTCCAGAAAGGCCCTATAGATTATCAGCTGAACCATATTCCACAAATCTGATGCAACAGTAGTATTCTAGAGTTCCCTTCTACCCACAGATTTCTCTCTAACACACCTATGAATATTTGTCTCATCAAAGTACAGGTACTAGAATCAATTTCCAACCAGAAACTTCTTAAAGATGGAGGTGAAACCAGACCTGGGTGAAGTGTAACTTGCATTTGGCAAGCACACACCAAACAACTGACCTGATCGTTTCTCTGACTACTTAAAGAAAGTTATTGTAATTAAGGATGGCAATATACAGCACAAAATCTAGTTGGAGGACATTCACGAGAGGTGCACCCCAGGGTTCAATACCGGAGCCAACACTGTTTAATATCTTCATTAATAACTTGGATGATAGCAAGCTTGCTGCTGACACCAGACTGGGAAGAGTGGCTGATACACCAGAGAGTCGTTCAGAGGGACCTCAAGAGGCTGGAGAAATGGGCCAACAGAGAACTGCAAAGGCCTGCAGCTGGGGAGGAACAACCCCAGGCACCAGCACTGCCTGGGGACTGGCTGGCTGGAAAGCAGCTTGGCAGATAATTAAGGAACTAAAGCATTCTTCATATGAGGAGAGGTTGGGACCGTTCAGCCTGGAGAAGAGAAGAGAGGGGAATCTCATTAATGTGTATAAACACCTGGTGGGGGAAGTAAAGAAGAAGGAGCCAGAGTCCTTTCAGTGGTGCCCAGTGACAGGACAAGAGGCAATGGGCACAAACTGAAATACAGGAAATTCCATTTAAACTAAAAGAAACGGGGTTTGCTTGTTTCTCATGGGCGAATTTGAACACTGGAAGATGTTGCCCAGATGGGTTGCAGAGTCTTCCTCCTTGAACATACTGAAAAACCAACAGGGCATGTCCCTGAGCACCCTGCTGTGACTAGACTAGGGTGTTGGACTAGATAATCTTCAGAGGTGCCTTCCCACTTCAGAAACCCTGATTCTGTGGAAGAGCATGGGATCCAGTTTAGCAAAGCATTTGATACAGGGCTACGGAGAAGAGCAGCAGTTCAGCTGGAGGAGAGGAGAATCACCTCATTGATAAGGAACCTGCACGTGCCAACCGACAGCACAGGAGAGATGTGTTAAGTCAGAAGACAGTTACTGATTCAGCCCGTTGTATCTCAACAAGTATTTCCTTACTCCTTTATCACTGACCTTGATACCAAAAAGTAAGGATGGTGTAGTGAAATCCACAGCTGGCAAAGCTGTGAGGCTCTGCTGACAAACCAGGGGACCACTGCTAATGGGGAGGAGAACCAGAATATCATCACAGAGACACTGAATGTTCTTGAAGACTGGAAAAACAGAAATTGGCTAAGAAATAGAACAAATGCATACAAACTAATGAAATAATTACACAGTGGGGAAGCAACATTTGGGGGAAAATGACATAAAAGAACTTAGATGCTTAATTTAATCTCTGGGTAGCCATAAAATCTGTGCCAAAACCAAGCAGTCCTGGGCAGCATAAAGATACCTCCCCAGAAAAAGGTAAAGGTCTACTAATATAATTGCCACTGCACAAGACACTGCGGTGCTGTATACAATTCCAGCATCCTACTTTCAACAAAACCCACGATGCATCAACAGGGATTTCAGAGGCAATGAGCACTAAATTAATCAGGTGAATGGAAAAACCTTCTTCGTGAAAGGGGATGAGGAGAACATTATTCATTTTAGCCTAGCAAAATAAAGGCTAGGAAAAAAAATACGTGTAAACTAGTGAATTGTGTTGCCAAAGAACAAAAGGCTTTGAATAAACCGAATCTGGAAAACAGAAGGTACCTTAACCAGCAGACCAGTGATGTCCTGGAAAATTCAGATAATTCAGCAGAAATTAGGGAGAAAAAATTTAGCGAGGTTTAAGACAAAGTCTGAACAGTCTGTGAAAAAGATTACAGCATGGTGGTCTCTGACAGGTTTTCAATAATTCACATGCTGCCCTAGACCACAGCATGGGGGCCACCTCTGAGATGTTCTGAATTATACCAGAGACATGACTAAGTATATAAAGAATTAAAGGACAGATGCGGAAGGACTCTTTATGATGAGGGGTAGTGGTTTTAAACTGAAATGGGGAAGTTTAGATTAGATATTAGGAAGAAATTCTTTGCTGTGAGAGTGGTGAGACACTGGAACAGGTTGCACAGAGAAACTGCGGCTACCCCATCCCTGGAGGGGTTCAAGGCCAGGCTGGATGGGACTTGGAGCAACCTGCTCTGGTGGGAGGTGTCCCTGCCCATGGCAGGGGGGTTGGAACTGGATGATCTTTATGTCCCTTCCAACTCTAACCATTCTATGATTCTATGAAAACTCACTAAGTTTCAGGGGTTTTGATCTTACCCTGGGAGAGGCCGTGCTAGGTAAGAGGAAGTAGTGAAGCAATTGCTATCTTAAGGCAACTCTCAACTATATATAGCTGTATATGTGGAAGAGAGTGTGATCTGAGAAGCTCTTAGGCTAAGGTGACCACCCTGGGCTGAAAATACTGACATTGATTTCTCTACCAGCTGTTCGGTTTTGTTTTCTCCATTTCCGCCACTAACAATGACACCAGTTAATTCAATTAAACTCAGTCAGCCACAGACTATGTGATGGGGAGATCTGCTGAAGAACAATCAAGAGATATTTCTTCATTTGTAGATCTAATTTTTCTTAAAAATAAACATGCTCAGTTTAGAACAGTCAATAGTACTCAGAAGGGCTAAAGCAGTACAGCCCTGTATATTCAGTACAGATCTGAATGGCTTTGCTGCTGCTCAAAACACACCCCTCCAAAAATCAGCTTCCATCTATCTCAGGTTCCACATCTGAAAAGAATGTAAGTATTTGAAATAATGGTCATTAGGTGTTCTGAAATTAAAGGGTAACACTAATCACTGCAGGATCCTGAAGAACAAGAGAACACATATGACTCACATCAGTTCACCTATGTGTTCAGGGACTCAAAAGAGACAGGGTTTTGTGCTAACAGGTTAGAAAAACACTATGAAGAACACCCTGAGGACAAATGATCTAACAATTGTGTCATGACATGTATTTTAGAAAGAAAAAAAGATTAACTGCCATGGTGAGCTAAATGATCATTTAGACAATATTGCAGACAAAGGAACTAGTTCCCTGATGCGTTTTTAATGACTTGAGAACAAAACAATCTCCGCTTAGACACCAGAAGCCTTTGATCCCAACGACCCGCTCTTGCAGTGTTGACCAGGTTGTGCCCATATTGTCCTGCTGCCTCAGTGCTGAAGCGAAACCCTTACTGTCCCAATTTACCACCTGCCAGCTGGGTTTGGAGAGTGGCTTTAGCACATTCAAACTAGATTCTCCAAGAAGGAAACTCATCCATAAGCTCTACTCCACCCACCTACGCACCAAACTCACCCCAGTCCATGATGGAGACAACAAATGGCTAAACCAGCAACTTGTCCTTCAGACAACCTCAAACCACATGTAAAATGGTGGTATCAGGAGACAAGATTAAATCTAGTCCAGAGTAAAATACCCAAACCACTAACAATTTTGATATGGCCATCTATCTGCCCCAGTCTACTGATCTGCTTCTTTTCACAGGACTCCTTTCTTATGTAAATATGGCCACAGAGACAAAAACATAATTTCTCCAGGTGAATGTTGTGTGTTAATAGCTCCATCAGGTCTGTGATCACCACTGGTTTGTTTTTTAATTCCCCCCCAGAACTGAATAGAAACTCACTCCCACTTCAACAAAGTGATAATTAATGTTTCTTCTTCCTAGCAGGTGTATACCTGACCAAGATTCAATAATCTGGACATCACTTTCTCTAGCAGACACCAGTACTAACAAAGTGCTTAATGACAAGGTTGCTTCTTACTCCAGCAACCGAAATGGCTTTTCCAAAGAATTTCTTTGCATTCTATGGTCCTATTACACATAGGTACTTTTCAGAAAACGTAACACCTCGTGTTGCAGATCAGCAGAGAAGAAAGATTCCTACCACTGAATGATCAAGACTGCTGTGGGAATGAGAAGAACTTCTCACAAGACTGAGAGGCACTAGAGATTAGGTTTAGAGTTCTCCACCCCAGTTTGTACAGGCAGGGGTTAGAAAATATAAACTGCATTTTGGCCTTGGGAATACCCTTCATTGTCCTTATTACAAAACCCTAATGCACACCTCCATTTCATCTTTCTAGCAGTAATTTTGTGGCTGAACACGTCTGGGTTTTCACCCCCAACAACCAGTTTAGAATTACTCCCGCAATATTGCAAAGCCGGGTCACTTCCGATTCTTGTTTCATCTTGTCCATTTTAATTGCAGCTCCGAATCATGTTAACTTCAGACCGTGTAATTGCTTATCCGCATGGAAGGTAAGCAGCCTCACAAGGGATTCACATGGGGCTGCCTAATAGCAAGGTATACTCTTGCCAAGGTACTAGGATACCCCTTCTTGCCACTGCTCCTTGTCATGTCTCTATCTTCAGTGAGTTCTCCCTGCATGCCAGTGTGGGGATAAAACTCATAAAATGAGGTCATTTTGCAACTGACTAGATCCTACATTTGTTGTGCCTGTAGCTCTCCTCCTTCTCTTGCACACAAGGTGACAGCCTCACCACCATCCTCTCTTTCCCCCAAAAGCTTCTCTAGTGCTGCCTTAACCCAGGCTTTCTTGGTCATGGGTCTAGAACACGGCTTGACACAAGCTCTGCATCAGTTTGGAAAAGCACCATAACATACCTGTGACAGATGTATGGACCTGACACATGGGTCCATGTAATGCCAGATGTCTGAACACGTAGTCTCTGATAGAACCCATAGCAGATCCAGGAGACGCTGAAGGTTTAGCGACCACCAAAAACAACTTTTCCATGATACCTCTTGGCTGCAGTGCTCATTGCTGTCCTAGGAAGCATCATCCACGGGAGCTCCAGGTGAGGCAATGCAGGACACTGCAAGGGCAGACTCCTTCCCATAGCTGCTGTGCGCCACCAAGCACCCGTGCTTGACCCATTTACAGTTGCCATGGAGAGAATGGAGCACTCCGAAGTATCTCATCCCCTAGCTGCATGAGATCTCACAGAAATAAATATCTATTTGTGAATTTAAAGGGGAAGTTCAACACAATAATTACAAAAACCTACGTCCAGTGTCTGCTAGCAAACATGAATGATTTGACAAAGCTTATCTATCATACTTCATTATCAGTAGACTGGAGCTCTGGCCTAACCAGCCCCCTTAATATGAAAAGAGAAGAAATTGGGCACAGGTGTTGCACCTTCCCTTTTAAGCCTTTCACCTTTAAAACAGGAATACTTTTCATCTTAGTGGTCTTGCAACCCAAAAATGGATTAAAGCAGCACTAAGCCAAGAGTCACATATTTTGCGTGCAGTGCAATTTCTAGCAAATTTTCTAAATAGGTTATTCCCCCTCCCGACAAAGAGATCTCTGCCCTCTGTGATTGTGCTGCAGTTACAGCAGCTACTAATGAGAACAGCGTTATGATAAAACTGTCGCTCTGAGATTGAAAAGAAGAGCTCAAACACCCACTTCTTCCAAGTGGTACTACTTGGTAAGGTTTCTTGAAGAAAGAAACACTAATATATTAAGGTTCATTGAGCCAATAGGAAATGACCAAAACCTTTTCACTTGGGCTTCAGACCAAAGTATACATTTTACACATTTTAATGCTTTTTTATTATTATTATTTGTTGGTGTATTCTCTTTTTTTGCCAAACTGTGAATTTATGGATCCAAACTAGGTATAGAAATGTTAAATTATTGCAATCAACTCCTCGATCATAAGACAGCCCATCTTTGCAAGCTCAGTGGCTGAAGGTAATATTGGTCAAGCCCCTGATTAAGGATATTGGCAGCACATAATAGCAATAATTTATGGAAACTACGGCTCAGTGAGCAACACTATCTATCCTCACGTGTCAGTGGATGGCTCTCGATTAGCCGTTTATGTGCACGTAGCTTAGCACATCCATTTATTATTCTTTTTATTCCCAAACATCACCCACATTTGGGGGAGTTCAGTCTTAAACCAGACTTTAATCCCACTTGTTTGCTGTTTTTTTTTCCCACTGAGCCTTCTGAATCCATTGCATTGGTGACCGCAGGTAAAGAGAAATGGGCTAAAAGAAAAAGATACAAAAATCAAGTCATGTAAAGTGCATTATTCTAAGCAGAAGGATCCCATGGGAAAATGATTCAGGTCTAGCACTCCTGAAACTAGAGAGGGAAACTGTGCTAAAGCACATTTTCTTTACACAGAACCAGCTTTAATTTTATTTTTTTTTTCTGATAAAGATTGGAAGCAGACAGCTGAAAAATAAAGAGGTAGGCAATGTCTTTCATCTGTCCTAGAGAGAGGGGAGGTGGCTTATCCTGCAGTGATGTAGTGCCATCTAGTGATTCCTGCCTTCAAGGGACAAAAAAGAATAACCCACCAAATTACATCTCCAGGATAAAAAAAAAAATAAAAAATCCAGCCTAAATTGGGGGAGGGAGGCACCCTGTTCCCATGACAGTGGGTGTGTGTGAACAGGCTTCTCCCTCACAAGCAATAGCTGTGGGGAGGTTTAGGTTGAAAACCATTGCCACCTCCACCACCTTCTACAGGGACAGGGACCCAAGGTGGCACCCTGGTAGCTAGTCCCAGGCTCTCCCCGTCATCTTGCCAGCTTCAGGAAGGCTGGCACATAATAACACCCCGGTTTTGAGGGTCCCCAAGGCCCTTGGGGGTCAGCAGAGGCAGCACAGCCTCAGCAGATGTAGCTGAGGTTCACTTAACCAGCACTTTGCTTCCCAGGGTTTAATTAGCAGCTGCTCTGCTAAATAACAGCTCCCAGGAGGCAGAGACACGTCAATGCTGCTACAAGCAAGCCTGAAGAAAAGCTGCAATTTGGTGTCAGGAGCAGCATGGCCACCCCAAAGCACTTAAGAGGACCTTCTTTCCATCCCTCCTGCTTCCCACCTTCTGCTCCTCACGCTGTTGCATGGGGTTGAAAATACAAACTTTTTCAGCGCATGGTGTCCAAACTCTTCCACAGCTTTCTAGATTCCTGGTCTCTTGGTGTTCAATTTGTCCATGTTCTCCACTTTTTTCTGACCAGAACAGGCTTGCTTGGTTTGTTTGGGGGGTTTGGTTAATGTGTGATTTCAAAGTCATGGAGAAAAATATCAAGTATTGCCAACTATCCTGTTCTTTACCATGAGCTTTCCAACACTGGAGCTTACCTGTCTCAACTACATATAACTGAACCCAAAAGATTTACTTCACAGTTGTGGAAAACTACAAGAAATGGGAAGGAAGGATTTGTGGGTTTTTTTAAGGAGAGTAAAAGCAAAATCTCTCAACACAGAAGACTTCATGAACATACAGTGATGTCTGGATGCTGACAGTTACTCGCAGCTTATGTCTGTCCTTGTGAACAACATCTCATTTGGGTGTTGACGTGAGTGTCTTCCAGAAGCCACACATTCCCACAAGCTGGGTGCTGGGCCGGATGCCAGGGAATCCCACATATTTCTGTCTCTGCTTCCATCTGGTCTGAAGAAATCCATCCCTTTGTGTTGCTGTGGAGCTACCCTGGGCCAGGAGACCACTGGAGGCAGCACATACATGCAGGGACTGGGGTGGAGTTGCATGGTCTCAACATCAACACATGGCCACCGTGTGTGTTAGTGGATGCTGATATGGGACTACCAACTTTCCCTCATCAAGAAGTCACTGTTTCATCTTCTTTATTACTAACTGAGAGGAAGATTAGTGAGAAGAAGACTGGGTAGACAGTCTGGGATTCAGGAGTGCCAAATAACAGCTCCTTGCCCACCACAGCCCACGGTGACCCTGAGTCTTCCTGGCCACATGAGGCACCGGGGTATTGCTTGGCTCCCACATACAATTGCACTCTTTGGCCACATCTAGTCCTTGCTGTGAGGTATGACCCCAAAATTCATCATTCCCTTTGATTTCCCTTGCCTGTCTTTTTTCCCTGTTCCTCACTCTCCCACAAAGAAAGCCCAAGGCACCTAGAAGGGACCAGAGAAAGGGACTAATAGAAGGCACAAGGATCTGCTTTTGAGATAAGGGAAGTTAAGAATATTGCTGATGGGGAAAATAAGGACCAGAATTCAAAGGCAGCCACCCAAGGGAATAAAATAACCAAATAACAATCAGGACCTCGAGGTCCTAAGGCAGACAGCTGTGCCCCCTCTGGCAAATGAGTGGTTCCACAGGCAAATCTGGAGTAGTTCCCTGGCATGTATAATATATAGATAACTGGATACACTAGGCACATCTAATATATATAAAATAATGGCTTAAGGTAAAGTATGTACCTTTAATCTGGATATTCCTTCCTACTTGGAATTCAAGATATAGCAAACCAGATCTTCCCTGTGGGTTTCCAGCTGTAAGTAAAGGAGATGTTGAGAAGAACGGGTTCTGCCAGCCACTGTAGCCCACCATAAAGATGCGCTCAGCGTGCAACCAGCAAGTGAGAGGAGGCACTGCCATTCCTCAGGAATCAGAAGCTGCAACAGGGTTGGAAGTGATCAAGATCAGCAGAGGATTGTTTGGTTTATTTCTGCTTGGTTGTGCTGAATGCACTGTTCCAAACAGCACCATCTCTATCATGGCTTGTCTAATAATAGCACTATAAAGCCAGAACACGAGTAAAAGAAATTTCCTGACAACTGAACACAAATTGAAATTTGACAGATATTTGGGGAGCAAATATCTGTCAAAAATTTCATGATTCACACACACCAAAGAAGGACTGGTTTTATGTTTAGAGAGAAAAATTAATTGGAGAGCACTAAAATTCTGAACACTGAGCAATATATGACCTTTAAAACCATTAAGAATATTGAAGAACACTAGTGGTACCAATCATTTTCACTTCCATAGCCATGTTTCATGTTAAAAGTCAAAGCCCTGAAGTAATACATTGCTAAGTCTTGCTAATATAGCACCAGGGTAAGAGGAGGAAGGAGGACTCCTTACAAACAAAAAGCCTGCACCTAAAGGAAAATGTTCCTTCTTTCTTTCCATCCATCCATCCATCCATCCATCCATCCATCCATCCATCCAAGGTTGATGGAAGTTTTCTGTCCATGTGAGGACTCCAGGATTAACCCAATACTGGGAGTCTCCTACAGGGACATGATTTTTCTCTCACATTGCTGTTGGAGAAGGGACATACTTGTCAAAGAATTACCAGTAACTGCTCTTCCTTAATCTTTGAGTGATAAGCAGCAATATATGCTAGCAGAAGTTAAATTCCCAATGCAAACACCTTTTCCTATTGCTAACATTTTTTCCTTCAACATGAAATACTCTTCTGAAAAACGTAGCTTGCATATTGGGTCACAATAACATTGTGGTCATACAGACTCTGAGAATGTCTATTGAAAACGATGGAGAAAAGGCTTCTCAAGCAGCAGAGGAACAGCTCCTGAAGGCTGCAATATTTCAAAGCTGAACTTTGTTCAGTACCTTAATACCTTAAATTACCTTGAGTAACTCTTAAACTCCATGAGGCACAGGAAGCATTCATTTGCCCTGTTCTGTCCTGGCAAGCTCCCACTTGAACACATAGCCAGGACTGGCACCTTCTCAAAGCATGTGAAGAAACCCAGTGAAAGCAACTGAACAAGAGAGATCCAGAAAGTATAACACATGAAGAAGACTTGCATGGCGTAGAATAATCTAGCAATACATAAAAAGCTAGGGGAAAGAGGACAAACATAATAAGATCTTCCCATCAATTGCACGTGGGAGGAAGACATAAAGGCCTTCATTTCCAGTTAAGAGAATTCAAGTTGGATACCAGCTAGAAGCATTTTACCAGTATAAATTGTGATACTGGAACAGAGCGCCCAAGAGGCTGTGGACTCTCCACCATCAGAGGCTTTTAAGGACAAATTTAGCAAACATGCAGGTATAATTACTCTGGCCTGAAGCAGAAGCAAAGCCTAGGCAAGTTCATGAGGTTCTTCCAGCCCTACTGCCCTATGAGCCTCTGATATTAAAATTCTAGCCTAGAAAGATGAGAGCTTCCTTCCAACTGCAAACACAGAAGCAAATTACAAGCACAATTTCACACGCAGTAGTGGAGATCAAGAGGCACTAAGCTAAAGGTGGTGGAATTAAGCCCAAAAAAGATGGCATGCAAAATCATTAAACTAATGGACTTTAATGTAACACATGACAATTTCAAGATATTTTTTGTACCTATTCTAGTTTCTCTGTTCTGTTCTGTTCCAGTGTTTGTAGCAACATCCATATTGTTCACCTTATTATCCTGGCACCTGAGTAATGTAGCACAGTGGAAAAAAAAAAATATTAGCCAGGAGAAAAATAAGCTGATTTGATGCCCTTGCACCATGTTTGAAACCCACTGATAGAAGGTTTGGAAATCAGCACATTCTTTATATAATTCTGCTTAATAAAACAATTTCTCTGACTTCTGTAGCAAACAGCTCCACAGAACTTTCTTTTTTTAACTGGCTAATTTTGTACATGTTAAGTGTATTAATTAAAAACGGAACCAAAGGGCCTAGCTAAACCTTTGATCTTCTCTGTGCCCCAGTTTCTCCCGCCTGTAATGCAGAGATCATATTTTGTTCACCCCAGATGTCTGCTGGATGATAGTTCACTAAGCTTTGTAGGCTGCTTTGCATATCCCCAAATTACTAAATTAGATCATAGCAGATATTGCAACCACTATTTTAGAAATTAATTCCCAGTTGTTGGACTTTTACTAGAATTCAGAAAATGGCTGGGAGATAGAGTTTTTCTCCCTAGATACACACCATCATCCAGCTAACGAGTTTCCCAGCAGCCTCAGTGGGAACAGGATCAGCTCACACTTTCTCACTTTGTCTCTGGGATGTCTGATTCCTACCGACACAACAAGCACCCTCCAACAGGGACCTTCTCATCTGCATTTGTATCCTGTCCCAGCAGAAACCCCTTACCCATCACCTCCCAAAAAGCAGGGATGTCCCTTTGTCCATCCATAGGCAGATTTCGTTGCATACAGCAATGAATTTAGTATTAATCACAGAATTGTCACGGTTGGAAAGGACCTCTGAGATCACCAAGTCCAACCATACACAAAAATACAACCCACATCCTACAACCTCAGCCACTAGAGCATGCCCTCAAGTGCCACATCTACACATTTCTGAAATACCTCCAGGGATGGTGACTCCACCACCTCCCTAGGCAGGCTGTTCCAGTGACTGACCACTCCTGCAGTAACATCATTCTTCCTAATACTCAGTCTAAACCTCCCCTGCTGCAACTTCAGACCATTCCTCTGGTCCTGTCATTATTCTCTTGGGAGAAGAGACCAACACCCACCTCTACAACCTCCTTTCAAGTAGCTGTAGAGGGCAATGAGGTCTCCCCTCAGCCTCCTCTTCTCCAAAATGAACATGCCCAGTTCCCTCAGCCTCTCCTATCACTTGTTCTCCAGACCCCTCACCAGCTTGGTGGCTCTCCTCTGGACACGCTCCAGCACTTCATTGTCCTTCTTGTAATGAGGAGCCTAGAACTGCACACAGCACTCGAGGTGAGGCCTCACCAGTGCCCAGGACAGAGGCACCATCACTTCCCTACTCCTGCTTTCCATGCTATTCTTGATACAAACCGGGATGCTGTGGGCCTTCTTGGCCATCTGGGCACGCTGCTGGCTCTTGTTAAGCCATCCACCAATACCCCCAGGTCCTTGAGGGCAAGGTAGTCAGTACAACGTTGGTTTTAAGGCAATTTACATAGTGCCTGGGACCTGCCTACCCTTGCTGGGAAGAAATCAACTCTGTTCAGATGTAAAGGGGATGCCTAGTTACACGAATGCCACCAAGCATCATATGTAGTAGTGACTAAAGTAACTCTCCATGTGATTGCTCTTACCCTAGAAGTAAAAGGGACATTTTCCTGTTTAACCCACTTCTGAAGGTGAATGTTGAATACGAGTAAACCAAGCAGGAAGAAGAGACTCGTAATGTCAGGAGATGAAAAAGGGGAAGTTTATGAGGCTCAGCATTAAGACAAGGCCAAGACACAGTGAGAAGATATAGAAATCAAAAGCTTAGGCTCAGGGCATGACTGAATCACCATAAAACACCTAGTCACACACGAGTAACCTGCACACTGGGAAATGGGAATTTGGAAGTGTGAAGCAATGGCCATTAATTTACATGGGGAATCTGGGATGGTTTTCTCACTTTCAGCTGCCAATGTCTTTGACTCAGGACAGCTTGACTTGTTGTGGGTGAACCTGTTAATAAGTCCACAGCTGAGAGGGTACCAAGCAAGGACAACTTCCACTGAATACTACAGTAATGCTTTGGCTTGAGTAGTGCAGTAACTTCACTATTTCTCACATTATTTGGCAATCGTGTCCTACATTTCTACTCTAGCAAAGCTCTTTATTTTCCACCATTTCTAAATACAACTCTGAAATAAGCAAGCATTAACTTCAGGTTATTAACTTTGAATGCCAGATTACGGTTTCCATTGTTTATTGCCACAACAGACTATCAAAGAGGTACCTCTGCTCAGCTAAATTTAAAGTTTTGTCTTCCGGCATAATAATATCTCTAAGAGTTGCTTGACTCTGCAAGATATTTAAGCATATACTTAAATTGAAGCACGTAAATTGTGCTCTGAGGTCAGTCAGAATTTTGTTTAAAAATAAATCTGTGGTTAACTCAGTATCCAGACTCTTTTTTTCACTCCCCAAGACAATATAGCTGCTATGGCAACAATCAGTAACACAGCACTTGTGGTGAAAGGCAGTGTGTTTTGATTATTAAATGAATGTAAACCTTTAGAATTAATTTTATTCTTTTTTTTTTTTACTAACAGCTAATGTCCCCCCTGTTGGCTCAACAGACCACAATGAGTCTTTACTAGCTCTGACAAGCAGCACCAAGACAACGATTGTACAGCACGCTCTAAAAGACCACTTAATATTGCAGAATAAACAAGGCATTGATTCCCTGTACTACAGCCCAAAGATAACACTGTAGAACAGATATTTAACCTACAAGGACGCTGTCTTTGCCTTGGTAAGGAAAACTATTCATTCACCTCCTCGAAAATTAACTTCTGATAGACTCTATTATGCCAGTGCTAGTCACAATCAAAGCAGGTGTAAAGGATATCCAGTCCATGATCATAAGTCTATAGTTTTATTGTGTGCACACAAGTTGCATTTGTTTTCTATCAGAACCTGGAGGAGCGAAGAACGAATTTGGTATCAACTTGTTCCACTGGAGGCAGAGAAATATCCCCAAATAACCAGAAGAAAAAAAAATAGGTACATGAGAAAGAATATATTAAAAATATCAAGGAAGACAGAATAGGAAGGGAGATGCTACTGTTTGCCCTGAAGGTCGCAGGCAAGATTGTACAAATTGCTGATATTACTTTCTGTGCTGGAAAACTTCAGACCTCCTAAATTTCCTGCTCCCAAGGAGATCTCAAGGAGATGGTCTCAAGGCTGGTCCTGAACTACTTTTTGGAAATGTTAGGATGAAAACTCATTTCCCCAGCCATGTCCCCATGACTCATCTGAAGCATGGCTGGCCTTTTGCAACTTCCAACTATCTCCTCTGCCCTTTTGGTGGCCGTGCCTGGTAGAAAAACATCAGATGTCTTTCCTTAACATCACTCTAGGATCATTTATACCCAGCGTCTTGCTATCACCTGCCACAGAGGCATACAGGACTTACATGCAAACTGAATATATGCTGCTACAGAAGACAACATCAGCAGAAAAAGCGAGGATCCACAAGTGTCCCGGGATTCAGCACGCTCCAATACTCTAATTCAAATGTAAAGCACAGACAAAATCCCTGAAATTTAATTCAAATATATCTCTGATAAAAAGAGGCACACACTAAGCCTCCAAAGGTATAGCTGAAAAACAATAGTATGTACTTTTCATAGCACATTCCTGAGGAAATTTGTACTTATTCTGACAGTTTTTATGTAAAAGAACGGTCACCTGTTAAGAAAATAAATAAGTAAAAAGACTGGACTGGTTCATAAGTGTTACATCACAGTGGATCCAGAAAACCAGTGTAACTCTCCTTAACTAATCTAGCTCTGAAATGGGAACACATGGATGGAAAATTCCTTTGGCTCTGTCACCTATTTTTGGACTTGTTGAAAACAGTTTCTCATAAAATCAATTGTATCACCCAGATTATTTCCTGTTTTCAGCTGATAAAACGTTTATTGCTTTTTCCCCACACACTTGAGGGTGCCAGAGCCCTGGAAGAGGGTGTGGAGTCCCCTTCTCTGGAGACCTTCAAGCCCCACCTGGATGCAGCCCTGAGTGCTGTGCTCTGGGCAACCCTGATTTAGCAGGGGAGTTGGACTGACAATCTCTAGAGGTTCCTGACAACTCTGACAAATCCCTGATCCCATGGTTCTTACATGATGCTGTGCTACTTCATGCACAATGAAGCTGAACTTGCTGTACTTCAGCCGAACTGTTTCGTGTCAAGCCTGATGTCTACGGTTCAGTTCACAGTGTTAGAGTCAGGTCTTACAAAACTGTGAATATCATATACCCTTCCACTTAAAAGACACTCGTTTAACTCTCAGCCTAGCCAGAGGAAGCTGAAAAAAAAAGGATATAACAGGATTATTATCTACCACTGGAGGTACCCGGACATTTTGAGAGGCATAGGTTCACATTGAATTCAGGGAAATTTCCAAAGATCTGATGTTTCAAAGCATATCACATCTAAAACCACTCTAAGACCTTAGGGGCAAGGGCCCCTCCCAGGAGCAACTTTTCTGCTTGCTTTTCAGTCCTTTTTCCTCATATTTTTCAGGATTTCAAACTTGCAGAGGCAAAGGTAAAGTAGACAGGAATAAGATCATGGGGAAAAATTGAGAACAAAGGTTTTGGATATCAGAACCAAAATCTGGTTGATTTTGAGGTCAGTGAGCTTCAGGTAACTACTACTCTGAAATTCTTATTCATATTTTTAAAACATTTTTAGTCTTTCACTGTCTTTAGCATTGGGCAGAGATGCCTGTGATAAAGATAGTAGGCTATGAGGTGGAAATCAGTATCTCTTCCTTGTCCAGAGGAACACTAGAGAGCTACTTGGTGGGAAACCCTCTTTGACAGGTATGTAGGAAACCCTCAGGAAATTGTTCACCAGAAACCTTGTGTCTCCTGCTCAAAACCAGGGATGCATTCCCATACACCTTCCATACTTCTAAACAGCTGTGAGTGACCCCGTATGAGAACTTGATGTTCCTTTTTGTTTCAACATCAATCAGATCTTTGCAGAAGTAGCAGTAGATTTTCATCCAGACTCTTTTTAACTTATATAAACATTAGATTTATATACAAGCAACCAATCATTTTGCACTTCTGAAACTTCAAGTAGTACGAGACTGAAATATAACCTCATATAAGACTGAAAAAAATTCACCTTGTTGAGAGAAGATGGGAAAGAATTAAGAGAACATTCCTCTCCCAATATAAATGATCAGTCAGGTAAGTTTTCTATAGTTCTCAACAGCAAGAAGATTTCACTTTGCCGTTCAACACTACTAAAACACCCCATAAACCTAGTCTTCCCTGTCATGTACTGCCAAAAAGGATTATAACTATCGGAAAATATGCTCGCTCTAGCAAAAATCATGGACACACACCACTGAAAATTATTTTATTGGTAAAATTCTTCGTGGTGCTTGACAGAAGAGCTATCAAGTGGTCTTAATTCTGCAGACTAAGGCAAACCATTCGTCAGACAAACAGCAACCAGGCAGAAAGGAAAATTCACTGCTTGGCTCAGAAGCCTGTGAACTCTGAGGAGAGGAGACCTCTGCGGGCCAGGGGAGTTCCTCAGCCTCCTCCCATCCCATCCAAATCAATCAGCACGACAGCTCTACACACCCTTCAGGGCTGATTTATATTTAGAACTTAATAAAGAATAAAAAATAGCAAATCATACACCCACTCTGCTTTGGGGAAACAAATGTGCTAGTCAACGGAAGATATAAATAATCACACGATGACACAACGAAACGCCTCATCCGGAGGCTGCGGTGCAAACTGCTGTCCACCAGCCAGCAGAGCTGCTGGATGTACTCCATTAATCTCTTTTCCAAAGTGATGGATTCTTTTTTTGGGAACTAGCCCAGTTCACCGAGGAGTCATTTTTTACTCCCCCCGGCCCGCCATCAGCTGAGATCAGTCACCAGTAACTCATCGCTTCTGATCCAGCCCCTGTTCTTCACTTGTAACTGAAATTTTCCAGCAAGGATACGGTGGCTGGCCTGCAGGAAACACCTCCAAACCCCCTATTCATAGTCCGGGCAGGGTGGAGGAAGGAGAGAGCAGGCAGTCAGATACGGAGTGATAGGAAAAGTGTGATCTTCCTTTCCCTCGATAATGACACCGTTTTTCTCCCCTCAGCTGTAACCTTTCGAAAACGTTCAAGAAGCCATGTGAAAGCCCACAGCCTCATGCAATCTAAGCGTGGTAGCTCCAAATTTTTAGATGCAGAGCAAACCCTGTAGTGCTGGGCATGGATAAATAGGCCAGAGGAAAGTCAATGTGACCACTGAGCTCTGGAGAAGAGCCAATCTGGCTTCCTACTCTGACTATTCTATTAAAAATTGCTTTTATGTCCCATTAGACAAACTGGACAAACTGTCCTGGAAGCAAGAAAATGAGGTTTGTGTACCCAGTTCTCCCACTGTGTCACAATTTACCTTAAAGGAATGCATGAAAAAAAAATCTTTATCAGGGACTTTCATGCCCTCTCCCATCCAGCTTCCTCCTATACACCAGCTCCTCAAGTGCTCTTAACATGTCTTTTAGTGGTGATTTTTTGTCTGGGGTCCTCTAAGACATTATTGAATTCTTTCTCTGGGTCCAGATAGGCTGCTGACTGCTCTTAACCTTGTTGATTTGCAGATTTGGATGAGGATTAGAGCCTCCTCATCTTCTGGTTTATGTTTCCTTTGTGCCTTGGGGAACTGTAAAGTCCCAGGTTTAGGGAAAACACTACCAAAACATCAGTGTTTTATCAACATTTTTCTTATACTAAAAGACTCAACACAGCAGTGTACCACCTGCTAGGAAAATTGCTAAGAAAATTATTGCAGCATAAAGGCTTCAGCAAATCTAGCTCCTCATGCTAAGTAAAGCTGAGCAGACAGAATAAATCATAGATTCATAGAATCACAGAATGGTTAGAGTTGGAAGGGACCTTAAAAATCATCCAGTTCCAACCCCCCTGCCATGGGCAGGGACACCTCCCACCAGACCAGGTTGCTCCAAGTCCCATCCAGCCTGGCCTTGAACCCCTCCAGGGATGGGGCAGCCACAGCTTCTCTGGGCAACCTGTTCTGGTGTCTCACCACTCTCACAGGAAAGAATTTCTTCCTAATATATAATCTAAATCCCCCCTCTTTCAGTTCAAAACCATTACCCCTTGCCCTGCTGCTTCACTCCTTGACAACAGTCCCTCCCCATCCCTCCTGTAACCCCTTTAGGTGTTAGAAGGCTGCTTTCCAGTCCCAGCGGGACAAAGCTGACGTCCTACTCTATAAGTTACTGCCCAATCTGCTTCCATGTGTGGAGGAGCAAACCTAGATCTCTCGGATTATTACATCTTCATAATCTCCCTATAGTTTCTTCAGAATTAGGGGTGGTGGAGAAAACAAGCCTAAATAACCCCAGTGCAAACATTTTACGGTTATAGAGAAAGTGCCACCCTAAAAATAGCACGGAGACATCCTTTTAAATTACACAGAGCAAGGGCAACGCAGAAACTGTAATTTCAAGGTAATGAGGGTGTTTGTGGAGGAAAGAGTGCGTGACCCTGCCCGTATTTCTCCTCCAGAATAGCTGGGGATGTGCCACAAGTACTTGTTCGCAACGGGAACCACTCCTCATTCCCACACGGCATCCTTTGCCCTGACTGGCCACCCGAGTGACAAAGTACAGTCGTTGCCAAGGCCATTCTCCACGAGCAGCTCGGAACCCGTGGCAGGGAGCCAGAGGTGCCAAGAGATAGAAACAGCAGGGCTCTTTTCCTCACACCACACAATGGGGTGCCAAAAGGTCCACGGATGGGGTGGGGAGATTCCCCGCACAAGCCGCTGGTCCGGGATTGTCACCTCTAAACAATACTTTTGTCACACAGTCTAGTGACTTTCTCTTTACCTTTGCCCCCATCTCACTCCAGAGGAGAATTGTAGCTCTCTGTGGAAAATTCAGAGCCAGAGCTGTGGATTTAAACTGCGCTCAGCCAAATTTCCTATCGCAATGACCCAAAGCAAAGTAGTAAGAACAGGCTGACTCCCCTCCCAGCTCTGCAGAACTGCTCTGAGCTTCACAACCATGCCCACCCACCCAGAGATGAGCTGCCCCTGATGGTAGAGAAACATCCATTTATGTCAGAAGAACAAAATCCAACCTTCTCCCTAGGACCGGACAGCACTCTCCTCATTCACACTTCTCCATTAACAAAGTACGGACCAGTCTCCCCAGCAGAGAAAGAAGGGTTACTCCCATTCATATAATCATAGAATCATCGAGGCTGGAAGGGACCTCCAAAAGTCATCTAGTCGGACCGCCCCCAGTCGCAGGGACACCTCCAACTAGACTAGGTTGCCCAGGGCCTCATCCAGCCTCACCTTGAACATCTCGAGGGAAGGAGCCTCAATCACCTCCCTGGGCAACCTGTTCCAGTGTTCCACCACCCTCAGAGGAAAGAAATTGTTCCTAATATCCAACCTAAATCTGCTCTTCTTCAATTTAAAGCCATTTCCCCTTGTCCTGTCACTGCAGTCCTTTGTAAACAGGCTCTCCCCAGCCTTCCTGTAGCTCCCTTCAGGTACTAGAAGGCTGCTCAAAGGTCTCCTCAGAGCCTCCTCTTCTTCTTTCATTCCTGCTGTTCCAGCTGTCAAGTGTCTCAAGTGGAGATCTGCAGGCTCAGGAATCAGACCCATAGCTATTCAAAGGAAGGTAAATTGTTCAGGGCCACACAGAAGAAAAGGAAATAGAATTCACATTGGTTTGTGAAACCCTGGGCAAGTTCCAGCTTGGTTAAGACAGCACAACCCCAAATTGGCATTGCCTAATGCTCCTGCTGCCCTGGCCGTGCAGGGCTTACTCCATGCATGATCACTGCTTTCAATGATAACCTTTCTTAAATTCAGTTGAGAGAATAGCTAAGTAGTCTGCACATGGGGAAAAAAAAAAAAATAATGCTCTGAATTAATCACAAAAATGATCTGACTAAGCTTCAAGGAACAGAGCTCTTCTCAAGAGCTATCAAAATCTGACAGCATCCCGATGGCAGCTCCAGCCCTCTCTGGCTGTTTCTTTAAACCAAAATAAGTTTACCTCCTACACTACTTTATGGTGGTAAAACCCAAATGAAAATTTAGTATTGCTCAGAGTATTGCTGTAGATCTGTGATTTTTCCCATCCTGCACACGGATGAGAGTCAGTAATCATTTATTCTTTGTGTGCATGATCTGACTGCTCCCAAAGGCAAAAGCCTACACCACCTGTAAAACCTTTTTTATTTTGTGCTTTTCTGGGCTTCATCTGAGTCTGGTTCTCACTTGTAGTCTGGGTTTTTTACAGCTACGAACTCTCTTGTGGCATAAATACCGTCTGCTGTTCCTTTAAGGTTTCTATATGATTTAGAGGCATATAAATGGATTTACAAGAGTCACTCACAGTGAAATAAGAATTGGCCAGACAGACTGCCTGAATTAAAGCAGCCTGAACTCCCATCTTTCATTTTTACTTTCCTAAACTTTCACTCTTACTTTTCCTACCTCAGCTCTGCTCCACCTCATCCTTACCAGACATCCAGCAGCCAGAGTACTCACCAACCAACAATTCCAGCAGTAAGAATTTTCCAGGACACTTACAGACCACATAAACCACATTACAACCAAATAAAGGAATAGGCAAGAACATTTCAGCCAGGAACCTTCTGCCTCTCCCCTCCAAAGTGACTTTCTTCTCCGGCAAGGTTATTCACACCCTTCAGGGTATGACTGTACAAGGAAAAAAAACCACTTTCAGCTCCCTTTGAAGAAAATATCTTGCGGGTATTAGAGTATATTCTGTCCATAAATTGCCTCAGCAGCAAAACGAACACTGCTTCACACTTCCAGATGTAAGACGTGTGAAGAGGCTTAATTAGGGGAAGTTCACATACTGCTTTGAAGATGGGAAGACCTCTGAATGAAGTGCTAAGAACAGATAACCAAAATCCATCTTTTTCTGGTATTAAAAAAACCCACAACATATAAATAAACATAAAAAAGCAGATTGATGTTGCACAGAAAAATATATGCCAGAAAAATTGTCCAATCATAGGATTATTCATCAAAGTTTTACTTGGAGCCTCAGGGATTGTTTAGATACTGCTATTTCCAAGCTGTATCTCAGCTGGGAATGAGATTTCACTACCTGTTTTTGACAGTCAGCTCAAATGGGACATTAGAGCAAATATTGCTAGAGCACTATGACTTTTTCTTCAACATTCAGGGCTGGATGTTTGGATGTTTAAAATACAGGAGATTTTTGACAGTTTCCTCAAAAAAGGGATCTTTTTTTGTGTGTGTGTCTGCCCAAGTACATAGCAGCCCAGCTAAAAATGCTGTTTCTGAGGCATAGTATGTCCGTTAAATAATTCATGTCACTAACTAACACCAGTGAAAAACAGTATCTAGGAGCAAAATAACAAGAAGTGAATCTGAATGCATGAAAGCTGGTTTCCAAATATTAACTGGGAAGGAAATATGGATTAAGCATATTTAGAAATCAGACAGAAATGCACTTCTCACTGAAGTTTGTCCTTGGACAGAACATTATTTTCTTCGTGTCCACGCTGCATAAACCTAGCCAAACCTCAGGAAGAGTGACTGGAGGAATGGCTTTCCTACCCTAGTGGTGAAATGCCACATCTCTCAAGCAAAGAAGTGTGAGGTGCTTTGGTAAACACCGAAAATGTTCTTTCCACACTGGGGAAAAGTGGTATTGATCAGACCCTGTGAGAAAAAGCAAAGTGAGTCCCAGGCAGGTTGCCAGCAACCCTAGTACCAAACTTTCAGCTAATGATTAAAAGTAGACATCGGTTTGTACCCGCTGAGAGGAATGTGACCTTCCTTGGACTCTTGTTCTTAAAACAAGGGAATTTTCTTATTTAGATGAGTCTGTGATGTTAAGCACTTCAAATAAATAGCAGGTTGGGCTATAAAGAGCTCAGGAATTTGAAAAATTGTTTTTTCTTTAGGCTGTTCATGGAAAGACACTGAACAGGAAGGTGAAGTCTCAGACTAGAGTGAGAATTTCTTAGGAAGCACATGGATCGATAGCTCAGCTTCTTACTGGAGCACTGCACTATGGAAACTGCATATCTAAACAGTTGTGCACATCCACAGATCCACATATTTATTTTTTAAACACAAAGCAAAGGTTTCCAGACATATCACCAATGGAGGAAGCAGCCTGAAGCTCCTTGCAGGGGTCAACTGGTTTAGAGGAATCTCACAGTACCGTAACAGCAAATTTCTCTTCGAATCACCAATGCACTCTCATGGTTTTCACCCCTGTCCCATATGATTAAGAGTCCAGAGGCACGTTTGATGATCAAAAATGTACCTCTACACTGTGCATTTGAACAAGCAAAACTGGCAGCTTCAAAAAAAAAAAAATTAACTGTAGGAATATTAATATGGGCTATGAAATTATCATTTCCATCCTCAAAAAGCTTACTGCAGTTCTGGGAGGAAAACAGCACAGGAAGGAGGTAATTTCCTAATCAAACTTCTAAGACTATCTTATCATAGCCACTCAGTGTCCTTTGCATGGAAAACTGACTCCAGTGTTCCCTTGGAAAAAGGTGACAGCCATTAAGCAGGACTGAAATTATCTATTTTCAGCTAACTCGTGTGAAAACATGGGTATTTTAGCACAAGAATCTCAAGCAAAATCCCAGACTGACGTTCTGCTCTTTCCACCAACAAATATTTTGGCCCTCCTCCTGAGGACAAAAGCTTGTCTTTTCAGACAGTAAACACAGTTAACTCCCTCAAGCCAAGTAAGTGTAAACAAATCCATTTTAAAAAATTAAGACGAGATTAGGAAATATTCCCTGTATTTACTTATTTCTTTTTTCTTTTCTTTTTTTCTTTTTTTTTTTTTT
>VXBW01000772.1:141550-226545 GCA_013400375.1 Thinocorus orbignyianus | reverse complement strand
GGTTGGAACTTGATGATCTGTAAGGTCCCTTCCAACGCTAACCATTCTATGATTCTATGACCTGTCTGTCACCAACTTGGATCAGGCATTCCTGCCCTCACCTGAGCCAACCCGTGAGGTCCAGGATATCTTCCCAAAGCCCAGGACAATGACGTAGGGGTCACAGCCAGGTGAGAAATCTTGCCCTGATAGACCCAACACGTCATGACTCCGCATCTCCCCCATTCCACAAACATCATGCTTTAAACAACAGGCCATAGCCCATTCAGGACACTTGCACTCCTTACCGTGGAAGCATTTGCACTTTATAGGAAATTATTAAGGACACCTTGTCCCAGAGGGAAACACCGTAAACCAGGCTGTGCCATGGACAAGAGAGAGGACATCTGTCAGGTGTGCTCCACCACCTCCTGTGTTTGGGAAGACAAAACTTGCTTTTCCATGGCATGCATCTATCTGCTTTTCTGGACTCATCAGTGACACCTGTAATTGCTCCTCCGCATCTCAACACACACACTCCCACCGTTTGTCTTAGTAAAACAGGTGTTGCTGAAGCCAAAGGATGTCAAATAGGTGGTCCAAGGAGCAAAACCCACCCTAGATGGGGTTTTATCAAAACTGGGAATCCTCTTCCTCCCCTTCCCCATCCTTTAAAAGAAATCAGAAGTAGATGCACAACGTGACAGTAATACCACCTACAAAGGTAACAATTACTTGCATTTTCAGCCCATTTCTGCTTATCCTATCCAGGATCATTCTGGCTCCCCCGTTAATTGCAAGGATGTAGCAGAGCTTGTGTAGAGCTCGACTGACAGGCTGAGTGGGCTGAGCTGGTATTCTCATGCTGATTCTGCTTTCCCTCGTGATCTCCAAAATCCTTTCTAACTGCTTCTTTTCAGGAGGCAGCACTGTCTACGTACAGTTTCTGGATGCGTATCTGGCTTTCAGCACATTAAAATGTATATAAATCTGCAGGACTTCCCTCTCTCTCGTTATACAACCACGCTTCACCTACAGTGAAAGTGTTGTTGTATATTATAGAACAACAAAACAAGCACATTGAGGCCCCCAGAGTACAAGCATCACCCTCCAGGTGCAAAAACAAATGCTCGGAAAGGAGGGGAACAGAATTCCATGAAGAAAAAGGCCCAGTCACCAGGATTTCCTGCAACTATTCTGGGTCTCCTCTATTCATTATATTTCACTTTCTACAGGAGATTTAACTACTAACTAGGGTGGAGAGTGAGACCCAGGTCTTCTCCCAGCCTATGAAAACTTCATTCATTTTTCAATCTGTCACCACACGGAAAAACCATGGGCTTAATAAGAACCTGGAAGTCAAATATTTAGACACTTTAGGTGACATCCCTTCTAAAGCTGAGACACATGTGGAGCAAACATCATTCCAGACTGGGGAAAAGCTTATCCTTCAGCCCTGAGGACAAGCCTGACAGAGAAGTTCTCACAGGTCCCCCTCAGGATCCCACCACCCTTATTTTTTTGTGTTTTTTCTTCTTTTGTTGTTGTTGTTTTAAGAGGAAAGTCTTGGGGATAAGAGACCTGACTCTACCTGTGAAGCTGAATCTTAAGCTTTCCAAAGTTTTAAAATCAAAAGTCAAGCTTTTAAAGCTAGCTTAACTTACCTTCTAGCTGTGCACATTTAAGTTAGGCATGAAACTTTCTTTGACCCAGAATGTCAAGTCTGTTTTCATCCCAGGGAGTGTTACAAATACTCTTTGTTTTGCCTGAGTTACAAACTCTGTGGGAATAGGGACGTGGCCTGATTTGAATATAAACATTAGAATCCATGTGTCTCCTCTCCAGGGTATGCCCAGAGTCTCCCTAAGCGAAGCTGCTTTCAAGCATTATCCAAAGGCTAGATACAGATATAAAAGTGCCAAGAAAATATCTGAAATAGAGCAAAAATAACCCTGTGCTAATTGAGAGCTGTAAAGTACAGCAAATCTATGACTATCTAGCCGTGTAAAGTAATCATCTCACACCAGAGAGATAATCTTCTGGTGTTAAACAGAACTGTACTTGCTCCATCTGTAAGAATTAACAGATGGAGCAACTCTTCGGGCTTTACGTAACTGTAATTAAACAAATCCTCACAATGGCCACATGATTTCATGCACAAGCCAGGGCAGTCTACAAAAATAAAAGCTTTGCTGTCGGGTTGGAAAATTCCAAGCCCAGAGAGAGACGTCAGCCTGATGGCTTGTTTCATCCTGCCTCGTCCTCCAGGACATCCTCTAAGGGACCGGGAGCAGAAAATGCTGAAACAAAGCAGCTGCACCAGGCACCATCATCATCTGCAGGAAAAAGTTCTTTGACTGGATCATCTGTAAGATGGGAGACAGCTATTCGCACACCTCGCTACACTAGAAGTCAGTTTGAATGTAGAAAATACCAGAAAGCTCACAGCATTTGGTATGTAGGAGAACTCAGCGTCCTCACAGACAGCCCACTGGTACAAGCAGGTTACCTCTCATGTCACCTGCTTCACAGCCACGAGCACCAGCATGTCACACTCTTCTGGACTAGAGAAGCTGGAAGAGGACACGTGAAATGCAAGAGTTACCCAGTACAACAGGGAGGACAAGAAATCTCCCCACCAGTTAACACACACCTGTGTGTATATGTGTGAAATGGCTCATCTGTGGAGTGCTGCTCTGGAGTTCTCACCACGGAAAGGACATGGACCTGTTGGAACAGGACCAGAGGAGGCCACAGAGTTGCTGGAGCACCTCTGCTGTGAGGACAGGCTGAGGGAGTTGGGATTGTACATCTTGGAGAAGCGAAGGCTTCAGGGAGACCTTAGAGTTCTTTCTAGTACCTAAAGGAGCTACAGGAGAGATGGGGAGGGACTCATGATCAGGGAGGGGAAGCATAGGACAAGGGGTAATGGTTTTAAACTGAAAAATGAGAGATTTAGATGACATACTGGGAAGAAATTCTTTGCTGTGAGGGTGGTGAGGCACTGGAACAGGTTGCCCAGAGAAGCTGTGGCTGCCCCATCCCTGGAGGGGTTCAAGACCAGGCTGGATGGGGCTTGGAGCAACCTGCTCTGGTGGGAGGTGTCCCTGCCCATGGCAGGGGGTTTGGAACTGGATGATCTTTAAGGTGCCTTCCAATCTGAACCATTCTATGGTTCTATGATTTAAAAGGGCAAGAAGTGGGAGAATAAGGGCAAGAAGTGGGAGAATCAGGGCAAGAAGTGGGAGAATAAGCAAGAACTTTAACTGCACCTTAATAGGAGAAGGAAGGAATCCATTGCGGATGGGAAATACAAAGAGGGACAGTACTTTCTAATCTTCATTTGGGCTTTCTCTCCTGCTCAAAATTAAGTATCACCCTTAGCACCAGCACACCTCCCTTATCTCTGGGGTGCTGGACATAGGGATGATCAAACAGGGTATCCCAGGAGTTCATCTCTGAGAAACCATCAGAGTCATGGTGGACGTGGAGCCGCCATCTCCATGGCCTTCATCTGGGGTCCTGCAGAGCTCTGTCCCCTCCCCACCTACTGCTCTACCTTTCTATAAAATACCTTGCATATCTTTGTCCAGAAACACATAGATGACACATGGGCCTTTGTCTCCTACACTTGAAAAATATACAGAAATCCCCCATCACATCTAACATCAAGCCAAAATCAACACCTGGAAGAAAATTCAGCTCATTAAAACTGAACCTAGACCAGATCCAGGTGGGGGAAGGAATCCATCCAAACCTACTAATTGTGTAATATCCCATCTGCTGTTGCTGAAAATGCCTTCCCTGACAACCAGTGAAGCGTTTCAGAGCTCTTGGGTCCTATTGCTCTCCGAAACACGATCTGTTAAGAAACAAAACAAAACAAACAAACAAAAAAAATCCACCAAAAAAACAAAAACAAAAACCAACCCACAAATAATTGGCACAATGAAACATGCACTGATAAAACTCTTCATTCCCTTCCCAGCAAAATGAGTGACTGGAGGATAAAAAGCCAACAAAGGTGTTCTGCTGCCACCACATGGTCATGAAGAGACTTAGGCAGAGTTTTAAAATAACAAAATGTTTGTGCTTCTTCAGAATACATCGATTCTTTTTCATGTATTTCTTGAACTCATCCCCAGTTGACGATACTTATTCCAAACCCATTACAAGACCAAGGTCCCACCTTGGTAGGTCTGTCCTGCAGCTGGGTTGGATCCAGAGATGTCAAGGTCACCACGCATTTGGGCCTCTGGCTACATTGGTTTTGTAAGGTATTACAGCCCTGCATGTCACAGTTCCACACCTCTAAAAATGTTATAAACTGCACAAAAAATAAAATTGCATTTTCTATTATGCCCAAATTTCTCTCTGTATTTTCTTTGTGGTGTGCAGAAGAGCAGGAGAACAATTTCCTACTCCACTCTTTCATGCCTCACGACTAGAATTTTTTAATCTTTTTTTTTTGTCTTGGAAGTGTCTTTTTTTTTCCCCCCAACCACCCTGAAAAAAAATATCCAAATGACTCATGAGCTCTTCTCAGAAAACAGGCATTTATGAAACTCCATGCAGCTATGCTTACTGTGAAATTCAGCTCAAAACTTGAAAAACAAATCGTGAAGTGCTGCTGCAAAAATTTGCTAGCCACACAGGCATCTTGGGGCAGGGGGAGAAAACGTGTATCTAACTTTCTTTCTCTTTTTGTGGAAAGCGAACAAGTTCATGAGCTATCTGATGATTAAAAAGCACTGTGAATGAATGTGAGAGAGTTGCCAGTGGTTTTAGATTTTGGAGACAAGCATTTCCAACAGTTAGTGTCTTGGGAGTCACTTCCAGTCTTTATTCATGAAGAATGCCACTGCCCGTGATGTAGCCAAATCTTTGTTCAGGGATGTAAAAAACACCGCCACAGGGGCCTGGAAGTGACAAAAGGCTGTAATTTCAAAATCGTTAGAGAACAAGTCTGAGGATGATTCAGCTGCACACCATAAAGCTGGTTATAATTAAAGCGTTTATTGTCTCTGTATATCATGAGAATTTCAGGACCCCAAGGTTTAATACCACTTAATAGGTTAAAAGTGTTGCCCCAGGCACTTGGTGTGCTGTAGCACTAGTTCTCATCCGACATCAGTGAAGTGCAGTATGGATTGGTAGGTGGAACATATTGCTTATAGCAGAAATGGACTTAGTCCCATTACAATATCAGCCTCAAAATGCACTTATCGCTTTGTTCCTCCAGGTAATTCACCAACCACAGGCACAGTCATATATCATCCCTTCTCCAATCTGCCTTAGAAGGTGAGATTTTTGAGACAGGAACACTCAAAAAGCCTTAGGATCCACAAGATCAGCAAGTCATCTGCCTTGGGGTGTGTTCATCGTGGAGTTCATGCTGATTTCATTTAACATGAAAGGCTGCATGCAACATTAGCATTCGGGATGACTATTTTCAGCTGTCATTGATATTACTTGACCAAAGTTCAAGGAGAAGATGGCCACAATCAGAGTCTGTGTTCCAGAAAGACATTTATGGTAATGCAAATTACTGACATTTATTTCACCCTAAAATACTTCCGCTGACATATGTCAGTGCTTTATTGTGATAGTTTTGACCTCAGTGAAGAACTCATAGGAATCCTTTCCTCCCTCCCTTCCTACGCCCGAGGCTTTCATCCCACCAAATGGCAAGTTCAGATCTCTAATGAGCCAGCAGTTGGTCCACACCAGTCCAGACTGTAGTCTTCGTGCCATCCGATGAACGCGTCCCACATTGCTGGACCACACAGTGGCTGCCAAACCATATTTCACACCGTTGGCTCTTTCAATCACTTCTTCTTCCGTATCAAATGCTACCACACACGTCACAGGACCAAAGATCTCATCTTGCATGCAACAAGATTCATCCTTGACTTCAGTAATAACTGTGGGCAACATGAAATAGCCTTTCTGGTTGCCAGTTGGGAGAGACAATGAATCTACTCCTTCTCCACAGAGGACTCTGGCTCCTTCAGCTTGGGCTTTCTTCACATAGCTCCTTACCTGGGGAAGCAGCAGGAAAACATCACTGCTAAAGGACACCAAATCCTGAGGGTTCACCTCTTCAGTCTGGGCACACCAGCAGGAGCCCAGGAGCTATTCTTAAAAGGATAGGGTCCCTGGTGGAAACACAAGCGGTCCCAGAGCCTCCCTCCCTTCTTCCAGGAGCTTGGGCAGTTTGCCACGTATTTCATGCCAGGGTTCACCCATTTACTTCATGGGATCAGTAATATTTTCCTACCTCACAGGCAGGCTTGTTAAATGTCTGCACACCACTAGGATGACGAAGCCATGAATGCTACAGAAAATCTCATCAATACATAATTAAAGCTGTTCCCATCCTGCCACTATCACATGCTACCTTGAACACACAGGACACACTGTTGATCTGCTTCTGCTGTTCTGAAATCATTGCCTGGTTTCTCTCCCTGTAGAAACACCACAGAGATATCACCAGGTTTCTTTCTCTTTTATCTTCTTTTAACCACCCTGGTAGGTTCAACTCGGAAGTGCTCTGTGGTACCACTGACCTCGGGAAGTGGGTGTTCCTCCACCAAAACTTAAGAGCAGGCCTGGAGAACCTGCTGAGGTGTCAGGAAGCATGACAAACGTCTGGATTTCTCTCTCACTCTGTGGTTTTCTTGCTTATGCTGATCGTGTCAGATAGTTGTGGGTTGTGAGCATCTGCTCTCCTGAACTCTGTCTGACACCATAAAAATTAATTTCATATAAGCCACTAAAGCAGAATACGTTTAACTGTGCATCCTCTCAGCTGCCCTCCACACATATGCAATTCCAAATTACTGCAAGCAGTCCTAAGTAGCTGTGTTCCCCAGAACTTGCCAGAGTGATGCAAAAATAAGACTTTTACTTTGTTAGCTACCTTATTCGGCAAATAAGTGAGTTTAGCAAACACAACATTAAAACCCATGAAAATGCTGCTAAGCTCTAAGATCGGTTAGCATAAATTCAGGATTTAGAATTATGAAGTAATTTTGAAATAATTCACTTCCATCAGAAAGAAATACTGTTTGTCATTTTAAATTATTTTCCCCAGGGAGTAGATTTTTCCAGAGTAATCACGTGATCCCAGGCCACAGAAACCCTATAAAAAAGATACCATATAATGGTGTTGAATCATCATCCCTCAGAACCAACCTTGGAGAGGACACAGCCCTTTCCATATACCCCTGAATTCATCTTTCGTAGCCCTGTGAAAGATGAGATGAGATCATGTAAACTCCATGTAATGTCACCTTTTCTAGATGTTCTTTACTGATGAGTGCTCCCACGTCGACTGCAGGATCTGAGGGGTTCCCCACCTTCCACTTCTTTGCCTCTGCCACAAATCTCTTCAAAAACTCGTTGTATATGCCCCTCTGGACAAAGATCCTGGAGGTGCAGAGACAGATCTCACCCTATTGGGGCGAGAGAAGGGGAAAGAGAAAAAAAGAAAACCAACAATATTAGTTCCTTGTACTATTGCATTGTACTATTGATAAGTCTTAGAAGTCAGATGCCAGAATAAGGCTTGTGTCATGACATCCTCAGGAGAGCAAGCTACATTCACCAGCACTGCAAAGTAGGATTTTTCCCAGATTACAAAGGAAAAGAGAAGAAAACAACAAAAGTGCAATAAATGGGATCGTGCAGTCACTTACTAATACAAGTAGATTTGATTTGTCATTGATTATATGCTGCCTTCTCCAATATTTTTCATAGGAACTGTGATTTCCAATTCTAAATGGTCTTCATTTCCCGAAGATCCTGCTCTGATACCAAGCTATTTTTCTTCACGTTTGCCCTGATATGTTTTCCTGCCTTTGGTGATCTCTCCTGAGGGCGGTGATGAGGGAACATGAACATTGGCAGAATTTTGGAGGGAAGTCTCCTAATTTAATTCCAGCAAATGAGCAAGCATCTCGCTTATTTGCAGGGTGGGATTTCAAGCAGCTGCTTGCTTGAGGTGTAAGCAATATATCTATTTTGAGAGGGAAAACAACACCTCATTATCTTCTGATGGAGAGCACAAGGAAGAGCAGAAAGAGCCCTTTATTATTTTGTTTCCCTGCTTATGGAAAAATTAAACCTTTTTGGTATTTTTCTACGAAGGATTTGCTCACAGCACAGGCCCTGGTGATGTAGAGGGGAGATTTAGGTTGGATATTAGGAAGAACTTCTTTCCTGTGGAGGTGGTGAGACACCAGAACAAGTTGTCCAGAGAAGTCGTGGCTGCCCCATCCCTGGAGGGGTTCAAGGCCAGGCTGGATGGGGCTTGGAGCAACCCGCTCTGGTGGGAGGTGTCCCTGCCCAGGGCAGGGGGGTTGGAACTGGATGATCTTTAAGGTGCCTTCCAACTCTGACCATTCTATGATGTAGGATTTGGACCCAAAAGTACATGAAGCCCCTGCTGCAAATAGGGTTGATAGGGTAGAGAAGTGAGAGGCACCTGGTTGGCAAAGCTGGACCTGAGGGTGGTGGGGATGCACTGGCTCAAGTCGGCATCGTCGAAGATGATGGCAGGGTTTTTGCCCCCCAGTTCCAGTGAGAGCCTTTTGCAGTGCGGGGCGCTTCTCTCCGTGATGCGCTGGGCCGTCAGCGTGCTCCCCGTGAAGGAGATGAGGGGCACATCGGGGTGGCAGACCAGAGCTTCCCCCGCCTTGGGGCCCGTCCCAAACACCACGTTCACCACCCCATGGGGCATCCCTGATGGGAGGAAAGGCACAGAGTCATCACGCCTGTTATGGTCTGAGAAAACCCATAACTATTTATTGTCATACAGACAATTATTCCATCACCTGATGATCCCTCCCCACCCAGGAAAGGGGAATCAGGGAGCACAAAGAAACATGACGGCTGTAACATAAATAGTTTTAGTAGGATAAGATAAAATAACTAACAATAATACTAATGAACCAGTATCAATCCCGACACTGATATAGGATTTACAAGAGTTATACAAATTATATGTCCCATCCCTGGAAGTGTTTAAGGCCAGGCTGGATGGGGCTTGGAGCAACCTGCTCTAGGGAGAGGTGTCCCTGCCCATGGCAGGGGGGTTGGAACTTGATGATCTTTAAGGTCCCTTCCAACTCTAACCATTCAATGATTCTATGATTCTATATCAGGGGGAAGTTGTGTCCTCCCAGCAGGGACAGCAAATGTCGGACACTGCGAGTGCAACGGCTTTGGGAGGAAAGGAAGGGCTCCAGGGTCCGGGACCAGGGCAAGGAGTTGTCTGGACCCACCACCATCAAGGCAGAACCCACTACACATCAATGTTTTCTAATTTATATTGAATGTGACGTTCATAGTATGAAATAATTTCGTTGGCCAGCTTGGGTCAAACCACCCAGGCCTTGTTAGTCCTTGTCCCTGCACCTGGCAAGGCTCAAAAACACTGAGACCTCGAATCTCACAGAGCCTGGCTGGCCATAAAGTAAATATTTCCATGAATTCAGACAACTAGAGTCTTCTAAAAGTACAATTTTCCCAACATCAGGAGAAAAGTTAGTCCCGGGTCTCTCAACCCAGGACAGGACCTTTTCCCTCGCTCTGCTGGTTTCACTGCCCTGTGGTTTGTCCCTGAAGCTAAAAAATTACTAATAGCTCCAGAGTGACAAAGGTTGACCCTTAACTGAGGTAGTAGCTGGGGCATTGAGCAACCTGGTCTGGTGGGAGGTGCCCCCCCCCATGGCAGGGGTGTTGGAACTAGATGATTTTTAAGGATGATATCCATCATCAGAGCCCCAGTTTTCAATCGTTCAGGGAAGAAGCAGCTGTCATCCCAGTTTTTCTTAATATATTTGTACTTGGTGTATATTTGTATTTGGTGTATTGCACCAAATATAGCCATGACACAGCCACTGAGAGCTTACTCTTACTCACTTATACCCTCATGGTTCCTCTGCTGACTCCACGGACATAGGACATCCTTAAGTGGAGTGCTGGAGCGGTGAATGGGACCCAAGAAGACTTTTCATGAGAAGATAACGAAAAAAACCACCTGGGAAATAGCTGGGGTAGAGAGATGGCATAGTATGGGGACAGGGAGAGCTTTTCGTTCTCCAGGTGCAACATTCAGCTACAGTTAAGAGTCTTTCCCAAATTCTTTGAGCACTTTCTGGTTTCTCCAATAAAAACAGTGCACAGATGAGCAGTTCCACCCCATTCCCTCAACTTACCTGCCTTCTCCAAGAGTTTGCACATCATCCAAGCTGTGACAGACGTCATCTCACTCGGCTTGGCAACCACAGTATTTCCACAGGCAATGGCAGGAGCTATTTTCCAGGTCAGCAAGTACAGGGGCAAATTCCAAGGGCTGATTAAACCAGCTACAAAGCAAAAGCACAGAAGACAGGATTTCACTCTGCTGAACAAACCTCATTTCTCAAAACCTCACCAATTTTACACCAATTTAGATTTATGAAGGGAATGTGGATTTTATTTCCAGGCAATCACACAACAAATTTGCAGAGAGAATCTTTTATCACAGGCAGATAATTTTAAGAGATTTGTGCCCATGATCCTAAAGGTATTCAGCCAAACTCTCTGAATAAGTTTTGCTGCTTCTTCGGGGCGTAATCTTATATTCTTAGGAAGCTTTTCAGTGCTTTCTAGGAACATTAGTACAAGGTTGGCCCTCACAATTATTTACATCAACTGATCTCTGGTAATACTCCCTGTTGGCAAACAGCAAGTTAAGGTAATGTTTTCGCTCAGATCAGTCTTGCTTTCTGTGACTCTTTAGAGCTGTATTTCTAGAGCATTAGCAGCATCTAGTGGCTGAGTTCAGCAATTCCTCAGCTAAAAGTGGTTTATATTCCCCCCTCCCCTGCCGTGTACACCCCGGTCACAGGCTCAAATGTCACATTGCAAATCAGTACTGATCCCCTAAAGGGCTCCAGCTCTCCCAGCAGGAGCAGCAGCTCGGTGCTTCCAGATGCCATGCTCATCCACAGCAGTAAAAACAAATTCCCCCCACAGATACGTACAAAAAGAAATATCAAAGGTGAGAGCTACCCAGTTAAAACATAGAATCAGAGAATGGTTTGGGTTGGAAGGGACTTCAAAGATCATCCAGTTCCAACCCCCCTGCCATGGGCAGGGACACCTCCCACCACACCAGGCTGCTCCAAGCCCCATCCAGCCTGGCCTTGAACCCCTCCAAGGATGGGGCAGCCACAGCTTCTCTGGGCAACCTGTTCCAGTGCCTCAGCACCCTCACAGCAAAGAATTTCTTCCGAAGATCTCATCTAAATCTCCCCTCTTTCAGTTTGAAACCTATACCCTTTATTGTATCACTCCACCCCCTGATTAACTTTCCCTCCCCACCTCTCCTGTAGGGTACCTTTAGATACTGAAAAGAAACAGATGCTTTTTAAGGCATATAAGCATTCTTTTTACCAAGAAGCAGCAAAATTGATTTTTTTTTTACAAAATCAGAGCAGTTTAGGAGACCAGTCATGTTTAGCTCATGATCCCCTAATTATTTTTTGAAAAACCCTCTTTTCTTTGCTCAGCCACTGCTGAGGCAGAGGCTCTGCCAAGCTGTATGGTGTTTCGGGACCACCGTACCGACGCCCATGGGTGCCCGTGAGGTGTAGTGCATGCAGCCCACGGATGCCATCTCAGTGCACTCTGTCGTGTGATGAAGGATGGAAGAGGCGAAGAATCGGAAGTTGTACACAGCTCGAGGGATGTCCACCGTTCTAGCAAACGTAATTGTTTTGCCTGGAATAAAAACAAGCAAAGTGCTGTGTTATCGTGGGCACAAACAGGCCTTAGAACCCTGCTTTTCATGGTTTTGTGGAAATCTTTTGTCCTGCACCCATGTAGTCCATGGCATATTGCAACCACAGTCAATGAAACAGCTTTCCTGTAGTATTGCATTCCAAATATAATAGAAACATAGAATAGTTAGAGTTGGAAGGGACCTTAAAGATCATCCGGTTCCAGGCCCCCCTGCCATGGGCAGGGACACCTCCCACCAGAGCAGGTTGCTCCAAGCCCCATCCAGCCTGGCCTTGAACCCCTCCAAGGATGGGGCAGCCACAGCTTCTCTGGGCAACCTGTTCCAGTGTCTCACCACCCTCAAAAGAAAGAATTTTTTCCTAAAATCTAATCTAAATCTCCTTTCTTCCAATTTAAAGCCATTTCCCCTTGTCCTATCACTCGACTCCCTGACACAGAGTCCCTCTCCAGCTCTCCTGGAGCTCCCTTCAGATCCTGGAAGGCTGCTCTAAGGTCTCCCCGGAGCCTTCTCTTCTCCAGGCTGAACAGCCCCAGCTCCCCCAGCCTGTCCTCATGCTCCATCCCTCTGACCATCTTTGTGACACTCCGCTAACAACTAAACTCAAAGTCAGCAATTCTGAAAAGCAATGATGCCCCAGAAATCCAAAAATCAGCAGCTTCTGCAACGCCCATGAACATCAACTCCAGTTTGCACCAACAGCTCATACCCACTAAACATTTGAACCATATCCTCCATTTCAGTATTTCTACTTTTGAGATCAACAGTTCCAGTTTTTACCCTGATCCTTCGACTCTGCTTGTGCAAATGCTTCCAGGTCATGTTCAATCAGGTCTGCCAATTTGTTCAGGATCTGAGATCTTTCCAATGGACTTTTTGAGGACCAAATCGGGAAGGCAGCTTTGGCAGCTTTGACAGCAGCTTCCACCTAAAAAAAAATCAAGAGAGAGATAGCAAATATTAATGGAAGGCATTAGAAAGAATATCAAACAATCAGTAGATGAACATATTTGAGAGGCTAATAATCCAGATGACACTGTTGGGAACACCATGTCTCTTCAGACTTGTGACTATTGATAGCATCCTCATTTTCACCTCCTCGGGACACTACCTCATAACTCAAGACAGTTTATTTTCTTTATACTCTATTTCAGGGTAACTCTTGCTTTTCTGTACATTCCAACAACTTGTGTAGAATCCTCCAGGCCTGAAGGTGTTGCTGGACCGGCCAGCTGGCACTAGCAAGAGCTGAACCCACGCAGAATCTTGATTCTCATGGGGAAAAGCACAAGAGTCTTCCAGAGCAAATCCAGTCTCAGTTTAAACACCCACAGTCCTTGTAACAGGTGACTTCAGCCAAAGTGGGCAATGATAGAAGTAAGGGGCTGGGGAAGGAACAGTGACACTTCTGAATGACACTTCTGAATAGTGGCAGAATAGCAGCACTTTTCTGAAGCAGACCAGGCCTCAAAGGATTGAAGTTCACCAAAAAGCACTCTTCCATCAATCATTTCCTCTGGGCTCTTAAATAAAAGCTATCTGCATCCATTGATTTATAAGCAGTCCCTTCTTGCTGTTCTTTCCCAGTCTGAAGATGTTTACTAACATCTTTCCATACTTTAATTTACTGACCAATTTTCGAGTTTTTGCTTCCCATGTATCACTTTTTCATTGCTTCCAATGTCTAGCATATGCATCAAGGTGGGTTTTTAGCCAAAGCTGTCTTTTAGTTGGTTTACCACTGTTTTTCCTCATAAATATCTTCAGTTTTTGGAAATCTGCCCAAGTCAATAACTAGGTGGATGCTGATGTAAGATTAATCAGATAATTCTGACCTCTCCTAGTGTTGCCACATTGAAATCACTGAAGACTCCTTTCCTATGAAGACAGGCTGGGAGAGTTGGGGTTGTTCAGCCTAGTGAAGAGAAGGTTCTGGGAACAACTTAGAGCCCCTTTCAGTACCTAAAGGGGCTACAAGATAGATGGGGAGGGACTATCTATGAAGGAGTGGAGTGATAGGACAAGGGGTAATGGTTTCAAACTGAAAGAAGGGAGATTTAGATGAGATCTTCAGAAGAAATTCTTTGCTGTGAGGGTGGTGAGGCACTGGAACAGGTTGCCCAGAGAAGCTGTGGCTGCCCCATCCCTGGAGGGGTTCAAGGCCAGGCTGGATGGGGCTTGGAGCAACCTGCTCTGGTGGGGTGTCCCTGCCCAGGGCAGGGGGCCTGGAACCGGATGATCTTTAAGTTCCCTTCCAACTCTAACCATTCTATGATTCTAAAAAAAAAACAACAAATGGATCAGAGTTTGAGGGCCAGAACAGTACTGATACTGGTGACAGGTCACTGGCCAAGCTCAGACTCCTTTGACTGTTGTTTGACAAGCTCAGGTGCCCAGGGTGCAGGCTGGCAGCCACCAAACATCTGGAGCGCGGCCAAAGCATGCCTGGGAAAGAGGAACAGCACCATCTTGAGCAAATCAGGTGCAGGTGGCATGTTACCCTGAAAAGGTTCACCCTCTGTGGAACCATACCACCTTCATTAATTAACTTGTTCTTCCACCCTCCCGTCATTAGGTGCCATTGTGGTGCTACTTCTCATCTTGCCTCTCCTCTGTGGCCTTATTCACCAGGTGCTTTAGTGCATCAAGAGGGAGCTGGTGTGCAGTTTAGGACTATCTGCTTTTTTAACCCTCCAGTGGGTTTAGAATAAGTAAGATTTTCACAGACAGCAAAAGAGACAATCAGCAAAAGAAGGAATGGAGCAGCAGCAGACTGATCTGAAAATAACAAGGGGGGCTAGGGGAGTGGAAGGAGAGAGATCTGTACAGAAGTAAGAGAGCGTAGAAAGGTTAAACAGTCACTTAGTTTGACTAGCAAAAATCAGCAAAGAAAGTTGAGCCCTAAAAGAAAAACACCCGTAGGAATTCAACTATGAACTCGTGTGTCTGAAACACTTCCTTCTGCTTTCCTCTTCTGCACAAGACAGAGACAGAGAAACAACACACAATCCAGACCTACCATTAGAGACTGATACCAAAACACCCCAAACTGTCCTCAGAACATAATGTTGTGGCCTTAGAGTATGAAAAGGGGGCCTACAAGAAAGATGAGGACAACCTTTTTAGCAGGGCCTATTATGAGAAGACGAGAGGTAATGGCTTTACACGAAAAGAGGGAAGATTTAGACTAGATGTATGGAAGAAATTTTTCACACTGAGGGTAGTAAAACATGGGCCCAGGTTCACCAGAGAGGTGGTAGATGCTCCACCTCTGGAAACATTGAAGGTCAGGTTGGATGGGGCTCTGAGCAACCTGGTCTAGTCGAAGAGGCACCTGCTCATTGCAGAGGCAGGTGGATTAGATGATCTTTAAAGGTCCCTTCCAATCCAAACTATTCCATGATTCTATATTTGCTTTCCCAGTGGATGATGGACAGAATGAAGGTTCTTTAGAGAAGATGGAGATGTTTTTAAGGAGATATTTGCCAGGACCAATTAGTCCTCACCAGCCTGTCTTTTGGAGCCACAGGGCAACTGTTCAGTCGGCTCTGGTACTGTTGTTCAGGATTAAAGATATCTAGCTGAGGGAAAAATTAACCCCTGAAAAAACATTCAATGTTTTTGGCAGAAACTGGCTGAAATGGCCTCTTCATCTGACCTGGTGTTAAATTCCAGGGTCAGCAACAGATTCTCTGTCTGTCTCCATTCTGCCTTCTCTCTGTTAAAATTAACCAAGAAAAAAAAAATAATCAATTCAACAGGATGTTAACCCTTGCTAGAAACCAGCATCCTGAGTTCTTCGTTGAACCTGGGTCGAGATGCTCATTTTGAAATCTCCAGGTAGCCTCTAAGTAGTACATGATCACACTTTTCTCCTGGAGCATATTCCACTAGTCACCAGCTCTGCAGAACCTAAACCTCTTGTACAGTTGTATAAAGGCAGGAGTAAAGCACCTGCTGACTTTTTTGGTGTTTTAACTGGGTTCCCACTGCTACACACATCCCCTAACTCAGAAAGCTGAAAGAGAAAAGCCACTGCTCTAAACATACATTTGAACTATAGCTCCAGAATGGCCACTGGCCTTTTGCTGTTATTTTTCTCATATCTCTCTGTGTTTAAATGATTTTGCAAATGAATGAACAGGAAGATTTGCACCTGCACTTCAAAGAGAAGTCCTTTCAGGCATAACTAGGGCTGGAATGAACTTATACAGCTGTATTCTAGCAAACCAAACCTGTTACACTTTAACCCTGGGTCTTCAGCACCTAGCAAATATTTACCCAGGTGAAATCACAGTGCAAAGGTTTTTGCTGAGATGAGCGAAGATAAAAGATGCCAAAGGGACTGAAATGCAAGCAAAGGGGTCGGCTACACACAGTAGCAGTTTGCTTTCAAAAAAATGTTTTGAAAATGAAAATACTCTATGCTATTTGTCAATATTTGCCAAGCCCTTCACGCTCCCCAAGCTTTTCCAGTCATTTCTCTCCTCAGTAAACCCGAAACCCTGTCAGAGACACACTCGTAGGTCCCTTATAAAGTAGCATCAGTGAAACTGCAGCTCCCCAGATGAATGTCACGTTGCCCATCACATATAAGGTACCAGGAGACATCCATCCCACCAGGGAGAGAGCACAGCACAAGGAGACACCACAACGATGCAGAGGACAAGCGATGTTAGAAAGAAACATACGTTCATTGCAGCCACCTCATCACCTCCTCTTAACATCCAGCTGCTAATATCAAAGGAGAGAGGTCTTGAAGCTTCATACCATCCTTCAGGGAAGAGCCAGCAAGCCAAAAATCCTTTAAAATGGCAACTGCAAATCACCGAGCCACGTTTACCTCCATACTAAACGTGCCTCTAAGTTTATTTACTTACAGATGAGATAATAAACCTTCTTCTCTCTTCCAGGTTGATGATACATATGCTTATGGTGTAAGACACCTCTCGTGTGAGCTGAAGGAGCTCCACTGAAGTTCAACCAAAACTTTGATTTACACCAGCTTGGGACCCAATCAGTAACTTTTTAACAATAAAATGTAAAAAACCAATAACACTATTTGCTGCTGCAGCAGTAGATTCCCCAGCCCTACAAGGCAAGTAAGAACTTACTCATTTAAGCATTAAAGTCTTCAGGGTGTTTTCTGGTCTCTCCCCTCCAGCCTCTCCCACTCAAAATATTAACGTTCTATGCATGTAACGTTTTCACCTTCTTTGGACATTTGGGTAGTACTCACCTCCTCTTTGCCACTGTCTGGCACCCTGCAATAGACATCTCCGGTGGACGGGTCATAGGAGTCGAGGTAGGAGGAACAAGGAACAAATTTGCCAGCTATGAAGTTTTCCAGCACTAAGAGCGGCTTTGAGTCAGCCATCGTTAGCTGCTCGCTGCACCTGTGATTTTTTTTTTTTCTTTTTTTTCTCTTTTCCTGCAGGTACCAATTGAGATGAGCAGTTCTTGGGTGTATTTGCACAGCGAGGCTGGACTCCTCCCCCTCTCTCTCCCTCTTCCCTGCGCCGCTCGCTCACGAGTAGGAATGAACCCTGGCAACAACTGCAGAAAAGAGGAAAAGTGGGGAGGAAAATAACATTTTCGGGAACACTCGAGGTCTTTTCCAGGAGTTGAAGCAGGGAGGAAGGATCAGCAAAGATGTTTGAGAACAGCTCCTCTCTCTTTCTCTCTAGGAATTAAAATCATAGAATCATAGAATTGTCTAGGTTGGAAGGGACCTTTCAGATCATCTAGCCCAACCATCAACCTAACTCTGATAAAAAACAACCCATCACTAAACCACAGCACTGAGCACTATGTCAACCCATCTTCTAAATCCCTCCAGGGATGGTGCCTCAACCACTTCCCTGCGCAGCCCATTCCAAGGCTTCATAACCCTTTCCATCTAAACTTTTTCCCAATATCCAATCTGAACCTCCCCTGGTGCAACTTGAGTCCGTTTCATCTTGTCCTGTGACTTAAGAGAAGAGACCAACCCCCACTGGCTACACCCTCCTTTCAGGGAGTTGTAGAGAGCGAGAAGGTCTCCCCTCAGCCTCCTTTTCTCCAAGCTGAACACCCCCAGCTCCCTCAGCCTCTCCTCACAAGACTTGTTCTCCAGACCCCTCACCAACTCCGTTGTCCTTCCCTGGACCCGATCCAGCACCTCAGTGTCTCTTATGTGGGAAAGGGTCCAAAACTGGACACAGCACTAGAGGTGAGGCCTCACCAGTGCCGAGTAGAGCACTGAAGGAGGGGAGAAAAAGAATGGTTTAAGAGAAAAATCTCTCCCTATACCTGGTTTACAAGCTCAGGTCTGAAGAAAGCCATTTTGCAACAACTACACAAAATAATCCAAGAACCAAAGAGCAAGGACCTGCTCCTTACCATCAGTAGATACGGAGAACAGACACCTGGACCAGCATGCCTGCAGCTTTGTCGTCAGCAATACTTCCCCTTGTAGCCCTAAAAACAATAGTTATGCCAAAACAATACATTGTAAACACAAGAAATTATCCTTTTTTTTTTCCACCAACACCCCAATTATCAAAAAATCCAAGCAGCTGAGTGGCCCTTCTATTCAAAACAGTTGAGGATCACAATCCGACCTGGTAGACTCTGAAGTACATTGTCAGAAATCCAGTCTTTAAAAAAGAAGCAAGACACTGATTTTCATGCTTTCCCTTCCATAGATATTCCAGAGGAAGCCACCTGACTTCAGAAAAACTTACTACATGTAATTAGGTTTCTCTTTAGCTATCCAGGAACCTGAGCTGCCCAGTAACAGCCATCTCACAGGCATTTTTCTCCAAGAGAGAACGCTTAGGTTATCAAACTGCTCTCAGACCACATCCCACCTCCTGGCAGCCCTGAGCTATTCAAAGCACTACATCCACATTGGAGAGCCGTACGATGACACTGGGAGCCTGTGACTATCTCAATCAGCAGTTTAGAAAGCTTTTGCACCTTAGACCACTGCTAAGCCATCGTATTTCCCGTGGATCAACCCAGAAATGTATTTTGATCTAATAAAGTATGTGTTTTGTTGCACAACAACAGATCATTTATGCACCAACCCAGCAGTGCCTCCAAGTAGAGTTCAAATCAGGGCTGAAAGGGAGAACAGTCATGTTGAAACTGGATTAGGCAACACTCCTGGCTCTCCCAAGTTACAAACTGGGAAAGCATGAAACAGCTTTTCTGTAGTCACAGAAGACCAAGTCTCAAAATCTAGTGCAACCATACATGAGCAGGGTTACTATGGGTTCATCCAGTTCCACACTTCCTTGTCCACAAACAGCAGGGAATTGACTGAAGTCTTCAAACTGAGGACGCGTTCTTCCACCTGTAGCACTCCAGCTGTCTCCTGACTTAAAAGCCACCTAAACATTTTCAAAGTTTGAAGGCCAGTTCACGTGGAATGGATTCAACACAGAAGCTTGGTGGGACAAATCTCTGAAATCCAACAAGTGCACTGAAACCTTCTCGGCCGGCACGTTGAAACAACTAAGTATTTAAATGCAATTTCTAGACTATAAAAAGAAATAACAAACAGTGACCGTTCATAAGCTTCAGCTTCGGCAATAACAGTTTTCAGATAGATAGAATCATAGAATGGTTAGAGTTGGAAGGAACCTTAAAGATCACTGAGTTCCAACCCCCCTGCCGTTGGCTGGGACACCTCCCACCAGAGCAGGTTGCTCAAAGCAAGCCTGGTCTTGAACACTTCCAGATATTTCAGAGTCATAAGATTTTACAGAAGTAATTCCCACATCAAGCATCGCTGATACTTCTACAAATGTGTGTGCAGTCACCAGTACAATCCACCTGCGTGGTCAAGTGCAGGGATCTGCTGAACTAAGGCTAAAGCATGTAAGTGCAAAAAAGAGTTACCTACCCAAAAATTACACGTGGGAGGACCATACATAACTTTGGACTAAATAACTGCCATAGGCTTTTTGTTTTCTTCACTATGCAGGGCACAGCTTTACTTCGTTTATCCCCAGTTACTGATGGCCTGGAGTAAAATACATCAGTTCCTTCCTACAGGCTACTAAATATGCTTCAAGTAGAGCTGTCTCCACTCTGCACAGGTCACAGAATGATATGGGGTTGGAAGGGACCTCTGGAGATCATCTAGTCCAACACATCTGCCAGAGCAGGTTGCACAGGAACATGTCCAGGAGGGTTTTGAATGTCTCCAGAGACAGAGAATCCACCACTTCTCTGGGCCGCCTCTGCCAGGGCTCTGCCACCCTCAAAAGAAAGAAGTTCCTCCTCATGTTTAGATGGAACTTCTTATGTTCACGTTTGTCCCTGTTTCCTCTTGTCCTGTCACTGGGAACCACTGAAAAAAGACTGGCCCCATCCTCCTGACACCCACCCTTTAAGGATTTATAGGTGTTGATCAGATCCCACTCAATCTCCTCCAGATTAAAAAGACCCAAGTCCCTCAGTCTTTCCTCATAAGGAACCTGAAGTCTTCCCAGAATTCCCATGGAAAAAAAAATAAGCTTCCAAGTTGTATCAAAATGTGTGTCCTGAGTTTGTGCCGGAGGCGGCAGAAGGACCCTCTTAATCAGTTTTGAGGTTTCACCTGCCCTTTACTGAAAAGCGGGAAGGAGTCACAGGCTTGAGCAAGCAGAAAAATGCAGCTTTAGCATCCATCCTGAGATGAAACTTTGGGTTTTCTTCAAAAGAGCACCAAATCTGGATGAAAGAGATGTATACGCGCAGCAGCTGCACCGAGTAATACGTGAGAAAAACTGAAATTATTTCCACAGAAAGATAAGTCGCATGCCAGTTTCTCACTTTAACTCAGAAGTTTACCCTGAAACTTCTGAGTTATGGAAAGTAAAGAACACAATCTAGAAGCCTTTCAACAACAAAAGCTCAAGGAGACAAAATTATGCTCAGACAAAAGTTATTTTATTATCCTTACTGTTTAAAAAATAAAATTAGCCAACGTTGGCACAGCTTCCACTACACAGCAAAAGAAAACTTCTTTTTTTTTTTAAATAAATTTTGGGACAGGGAAAACAATCCCAGGATAATATGACACGCCATTCTCTTGCAACCAAAGTAAAAGTTCTTTTTTTTCCCCTGAATATGCATTCAACTCAAACCTCAAAATATATTAGACCAATAAAGTTAACTTTACTGAATTAATGTGCAGCAAAAAAAAAAAAAACAAACAAAGCAAATCAAAGAAAATATGTAAACAATTTATGTCTGGAAGTAAGGAGTTTGTTTCATGATGATTCATCACCTTTTTCTCTAATTCAACATTCTAAGATTTTTCCACCAGGCTCTCTAAGGGCTAAATTCCACATGGAGAAACACACCAGGTTCTGGAGATGGAGAAGTGCAACTTGAGCAGGTCCTTGTCAGTTGGCATCTTGTTCTGCAGCAGGAGAGACCCATGAAGGGCTCCCCAGACATCTCACACGATTGAACTTTTGTCATCATCATCTTTTTATCCCCAATTAATTGCACTTGTTCCTTCAACTGAAGTAACTGGATTCTTAAACAGAAGTTTGGATATCCGATTGCATTGTGGTTGGACGGTGGAAGTTCTGGCACCACTGTCATTCTTTAATCTACAAATATAAGCAAATAGAAAAAAAAAAGGCAAACCCTACAGTGAAAAAATAAAGTACTAAACGTAAAACAATCACAGCTTTTTTTCCCAAAATTATATAGTTAGCTGTGGAAAAAATAAATAAATTCCTTTTTCTCTGAAATTCCCTGGAATGAGGTAACAAGCAGTAAAATAGCAATTTCCAAATAACAATCAAAGAGTTATTTAGTCCCCAGTTCTGCATCACAGATTTTAATAGGTCCCCGTTCGCTTCAAGTAAAATTCAACGAAAAATGGGTGCAAGATTAAAGCCCTAATTCTGGATCCTTTTAATGATCAGACAGATTGTTAAGAGTATTAAAGCTCCGTAAGGTCCAGAGCCTCTGACAGACCTTGAGCATCATTCCTGCACACACAAGGAGAAGCCAGAAACTCTCACGCTCTAGTTCCAAGTTTTGACATGAAATGACTCAGCTTTAAGTCAGTTCAGCACCAGAACTTGCTTAATGCCATTAAACTGCTCTCTTTCAAGCCTAGAATTAGGACTTAAATTCTAATTTAAAAAGTCTTGCTGTGATTTTTGGAAGCACCAGGCAGAGGAAAATTGATATATTTGCTCCTAATAGAAGGCAAAAAATTTATAGTTAGCCCCAAAGTCTTTGCTTCCTCTCACTTAGAGAGGATCTGAAAACTTCTACAGGCACTCGAGAGAATCAAATGTACAATTTAATGTCTCTCTCTCAGCCTGTCTTCATAGGGCTCCAGCCCTATGAGCATCTTCGTGTTCTCCTCTGGACCCATTCCAACAGGTCCATGCCCTTCCTGTGCTGAGGACTCCAAAGCTGGGTACAGCTTGGTTGCACCTGGACTTCAGTTCATGGCTGGCAACACAGCCAAAACACTGTCTGGAGTGGGGACCTAGATATTTTGTTCCCATGAGAATATGACTATAGGTCAATTATCTTACTCTATAAATAGTGGACAGCCCAAGAACCCTTTGAGCTCTCCTGGATGGCAGTGGGCTGCACACCAGGATCTCTCCTTTGGTGAAGACGCTCGCTTAAGGTTCTGCTCCTCGAGGCCGAGAGATTCCTTGCCACAGCAGATTCTCAGTAAGTGACTAATAGCATGCTAAGATTTCAAAGCTTAGTAAAGCGATGTAAAGGATTGATAATCCTTTAGACATAAACCACTGACCAAGTCTGGGACCAGGACTGGATCCAGCTGCCCCCAGACTCCTCTCCGGGAAAGGAGTTTAGGAAGCAAGGGGGTCCTTTCTGAGCCTCGTGACTCAACGGGAGGGTCTCCCTGGCAGCTTGTCTGACCCTGTCCTCTCTGCAGTAAATAATCGAGTGTACCTTGGCATCAAATCTTGTAAAACACTGTCATTTACTGCTAATTTTATTAGATCACTGCTTCACCTTAATAAACATTTCACTACTTCTCTCTTATGAGTGCAGTTAATCGCTCCACCCGTGACAATGTTAAAAGAGCGACGGGTTATTTTTATTAACTCAAGAGAGGGGGAAAATGCTGAATCAACTAATTTTTGCTCTTAATAAATTGAAGGGACCTGTGGCAAGTTTTCCCCTCACATCTTGCTGAAGAACAGTCTCTTTTTCAGCAGAATAAATTTACTTTTTAGGCCAAAGGGTACGAAACAGATCTTAAAACTAAACGCTCCACGAAAGTTTACACCGTTCCTTTATGGTATGGGAAATGTGTTACAGAAATGTCATACCTCTGTGACAACTCCTGCAGCAATAGTAGAACCACCGTAGCGTAACATAAACCTCCCAAGCTCTTTAAAATCTTTATACAACTCTAGAGCAACAGGTCTTTGAGTCTGTAGTTCTATTAGAGCATTCTGTCCTTTAGTCAAGCACCTGCAGGTGAGTAAGCAGAAAACTCCATTATAAATAGACGCCTGCATACATGAAAAAAAGAGAACACTGAATAAATGGGGGGGAAAAAAACAACTTAAAAAGCCAGAAGTATGATAATCAAGCTTGATTTAAAGTATAACCCAAGCCACCTGGCTGAAAACTCCGTTGTCTGGAGCATACCTGACCTGAGTTTTCTTTAGAAACTTCTGGAAAATGGCATTCACCATGACAGTTAATAACTTGTTTTGAAATTTAGTACCTCGTTAATACCTGCTTTTTCATGTCTAGTAGAAATCGAGTCTTGTGTCACACCCAACAACTAAAGAGCCAATTCACTGTTCTACAAAAGTCATGATTTTTCTTCCATTTACCTTTCAGCAACAGTTTCAGCCATGTAATTTCTGGAAAAGGATCATTCTGCTAAAATTGATTGTATCAAATAGCATTTCTACCCAAACACAACTTTGAATAACTAGGAGGAGATTCCCACAGTTTAAGACTCCCCAAATCTCTTTTTCTCTGACCAACTGTCTAGTCTATTTTAGACAGCAACCCATCACCAGAATTATAGCAATGGGTCCATGCTATTACATGCAGAAAAGAGATAAAGTAAAAAATCAAATCAAATCAAATCCTTTAAGTGGTGACCTAGGATTCACTCCCAATCCTACAAATGACCTTGTGTAAGTCATTTTACTCCTCAGGTGCTCAGCATTTATCAAGTGGGCAGGGGGGGTCTCCACTTTGTAAAGCACTGAAATCTAAAGGTGGAGCCAACAATGGAAGCATATTCTTATGAACACATTATTGCTTCATAACAGAACCCGCTTGGCACACCGTATATTCATCAAAAGTCAGCCCATTTCTTGAGTAATTATTAACTATTCAAAACACTTACTTAGGTTTTTTCTTCGTCACTTCACCAGTGCTTTTGTGCAGGACACTCAACAGTCTTTTAATAGTAGCAGGTTCACTTACAGTTTGATAGTGTAAAAGCACCTGAAAATATATTTATTTATTTTTTTCAGTTATTAAACATTCTACAATAATCAGAAATCCTGGGCGTTAATACTTGGAAACATCAACTACTTTTAAGACTGATTTTTTTTTGAAGAACTGCTTATAAAAACTTGCTTTCACAGAACTCTCTGCCTCACATTCAGCTGCTGTTCCTAGTTCCTAAGCTTTGTCATCTCTACAGACACAACAGACACATATTAATTCACCAGAAATACATTTTCCATTCTTAAGCACTTTGCTTTTGCCCCTTCAGTGCACTCCTGTAGCAGGAAATAGTGTTTTATTTCTTTATTTTAAAAAGGTACCTTACAACTAAATGCATTATCATACTCCTACAAGGTGTGAGCTTTCTGAAGGACAGCCCAGCCTGGTTGTGGTGGAACTCACATTCTCTGAAATGGCTCAGCTGTGGATTAAAACCCAGTAAAGACATGCACAAACAGCTGCAAGAGCCCTGTAAATTATCTTAAAATTTACAGAAGAATCTGTTTCTTCTACAGAAGAAGCTTCTGCAGAGCCTCTTTGTGTCCAGAGCCTGGACACGAAATGCCTCTTCATAGTGGGGATAGGTGTGCTGAATATTGGGAGGAAAAAAACCCAAACAACCTGTAATGAAGACAGGAACTTCCACAAAGACTTCTGGATGGGGCTTGGAGCAACCTAGTCTGGTGGGAGGTGTCCCTGCCCAGGGCAGAGGGGTTGGAAATTGATGATCTTTAAGGTCCCTTCCAACTCTAACCATTCTACGATTCTACTTACAGGAAATCCTTTAGTGATTGGAACCTCAATATTAAAGATGAGAACCCGAGCTCTGAAACGAGTGCAAACTTTAATGGGTTCCTTGGGATCACAAAATACACAGCCAACACTACAAGAGAGGAGAAAAAAAGAAATATATATATACATATATATATCTTCACATATAGATGGTAGTCACTGCACTGGAAGAAGCTAAGTATTGAAGACAAGCAAAGCAAATATAAAGAAAACACCATTTTCATGGCGGGGGGGAGGGAAAAAGAAATCAGGAACATCATATTATAGCCTGTAATAAAATTAACCACGTTAATTAATTCCTAGACAATGTCTATGGTATTTTGTGGGTATGCATGAAGAGGTCTGTCTAGTTCAGTGAACAATTAACGTCCATGGCTAATCAGTTTCTAAAAATGTCACTGTTTCCTGTGCGTAGGTACTTTGAAGAATTAAAACTTTCATTCAGAGATTAATTGTTCCAGAGGGAGAGCATAAAATACTGCAGGGTGCCCAAAAGTGTGAGTGCTGATGCCTGTAACTGGGCTGTTGTGTGGATAAAGGGACATTGGAATCAGGACTTTCAGAGCCAAAGCTCTCAGTGGCACTCATTTCCAAAAAAACCAAACCTCTGTGTGGATTCACAAGAAACCTGCTGCTCGTTACAAGTCAGTAAGGCAGACCAGACACAGCTTTCTCACTGTGGCTATTTTTAGCTCTCTAAAATAAGAGGGGAATTAATCCCACCCAGAAATGCGTGTCTGAAGAGAACAGCGTGATTCAACACGTAGGATCGGACGTAATCAAATTTCATCAATACCAAGAGGACTTCAAACGCCCTACGTTCACTTGACATATCTCCAAAAGATGAATGACATCGAGGTAATGAATTGACTCAAGTCGTTCATTCAACAGGCAGAGGATGAATTTCCTCCCCCCCGAAATTTACCGCAGAGAATCACACCCCATTATGAAATGGCAAAACAGAAAAGCCTGTACTCCTCCCTTAAAAGCACAGCAGAAATGTGCAAAACTCTCAAAGCCAGGAGTTTTTCAAACAGGAATTTGGTGTCTGAAGTCCCACTGGAATGTAAAAAAGCTGAACAAATTATTAATCTAATTTTTTAGCCAGAACAACAACTGACACTCACCTAAAAGCTCCAGGGTAATGCTCAGCGTGAAACCTATATGCTGAGATTTGCTGTGTCTCACTGAATGTATCAGACCCTCCCAAAAAAGAGGGTAGGCAAAACATTTACCAAAATAAATGTTACAAGCAGCTAGAAGTGTTGAATAAACCAATTCCCACCAATTCCCCTCGTCCAGATTTACTTATGGGCAGGCACCAGCAGTTGCTTTGGGTGTGCTTTGTTAGAACGCTTTAGGATTCGATCAGCTCTGCAAAAATCTTTCGTTTTAACTTAGCAAGAAGGAGGATTTAGTTAATTCAGCAATTAAAACGCCCCAACGGCCAGGTCTTGAGGAGAAAGGCTTTGAAGGTTCCCAGTGCCAGCACTGGGGTGAGCAAAGGAGGCTAACAGTATTCTTCTGAGGTTGCCGTTGTGCTCGCAGCAGATGTTTCCAACGTCTGTACATGCAAGCCAGGTGATATGCATCACCTCGGTTTTAAATATCCTGGTAGCCACATCATTCTTCAAGTAAACCGCTGTGTATAAGAGTTATAAGGCTTTTCATTAAAAACAAACCGTTACTTAGACTGAAACCCAGCTTTGCTCACTTGATTTTGATGATATCCATGCCGGTCAAAGTGAGACTAACGTGATCTCCCGCTGCAGCCCAATCAACTGGTTCGTCGTGCAGTGTGATTCCTGGAAATGAGTAAGAACAGAACCTCACAGTGAAGTACCTAGGTTCTGGGCTACAAACAAACAGCTCTGTTTGGGCCATTTGTGCTTCATCAACCATTACTCATCAATTTTCACTATGAATGGCTTGAGAGTAAAAGCTTTTTAACCGAGAAGTCTGAGGAAGCGCCTTTTTTTTGTTGTTGTTGTTGTTCTCTTACCCCACCCTGCAGAAGAATTTGGCTTTACTTAAGCCAGAGGAAGGGACCTGGCACTTGTCACCCAGCGGGGATGACGCAAGTCCCGAAAACACCGTAACACTAATATCTCTGTGTCTGCCCCACCCCATCCTTTGAGGCACACGCACACCCCAGACCGCATCTTTCATGTACTTTAATGGTACCGTGTCAACTTTCATTTACCTTAAGTGGGTTTGCTGACTCTTTCATAAAAAAAAACCAACAAAAAACCAACACACAAGCCCAAAAAAAGCGTAACCGATGTCTTTCGTTCGCGACATCGCGTCTATTCGAAAGCATCTTTAAAAGCAATTTTGTTCTGAATTTGAGGGATGTAAATCATTTTAAAAGATAACCTGGCTGGTGGGTGAGGATAAAAGTCATTGCTCCCAAACTTAACATTCTGAGATTTCTGGGAGACACCAAGAAGGAAAGAAAAAAAACAACTCCTACTTTTGATGAATAGTGCACATTTATAGGAGCTAGTTCTATTTCACTAAAGTTTGTACTTATTGATTTGCAAATCTGTTCCCAAAACCACTTGACAAAAAACATGCCAGAAAGCTGGCCAGGATGGATGGGGCTTGGAGCAACCTGCTCTGGTGGGAGGTGTCCCTGCCCAGGGCAGAGGGGTTGGAACTGGATGATCTTTAAGGTTCCTTCCAACTCTAACCATTCTATGATTCTATGGAATTATCTCTTTTTTGTGTTAAATATAAGACATGCTTAAGAACTAACATCCCCAACTTTCATTTTGGCCATATGAGAAGCTTTACAAAAGAAAAATCAGAATTGTGCCATCAGGGAAGCTCAGACAAAATACATCTTTTTCCACATCCTTTTCCATGCTGCTTCCTCCTCCACTCCCAAAGCAGAGGATTGACTTCAGTGGTCCCATATTGATCCACCTCATGGTAACATTCCCATGCACACAAGCAATGCACATCAATGTGCCTGGTGGTGTGGTTGTAAGAGCTTCCCAAATTAGCATTGAATGAGCTGGTTCTGTGGAAACGGCTAAACATTTAATCATGGAATCAGGGAATTGTCAGAGCTGGAAGGGACCTCTAGAGATCATTCAGTCCAACTCCTCTGCTAAAGCAGGACTGCCCAGAGCACAGCACTCAGGGCTGCATGCAGGTGGGGCTTGAAGGTCTCCAGAGGAGGGGACTCCACACCCTCCCTGGGCAGCCTCTGCCAGGGCTCTGTCAAGAGCAAGGCATTTAATGTCTTGACTTGTCTATTCCTCTTTTCAGAAACCAAACATATTGAAATTTAAATCAAATTTTCTTCTCCTCTGTTGTTGCTCAGGACAACTACATCCTGAAAGTTTGTATATTGTGAAAGGGTCAGCGACACACCTCAGGAACATCAAACAGCAGAGACTTAATTCTCAAACTTTTTCCACGCCTAATCGAGAAGATTAATTTCTAAAGGTTGCTTGACATCCTCACACTTCCTAACAGCAGTAACACTCCACAGCAAAGCCGAATATTAATGATTCCCATACTGCACGTTTTCACAGACATTGCTGGAACTCGGATGTTTTTTACAGGTTTTTCATAAAGCAATGTCAAAAGTCACAAGGCTGTAACATTTGGAATACCTGATAGGGTAAAGAAAAAAAAAAAGTAGTTTAAAAAAACCCACAACAACCCATGCAAGATTTCACATACCCTTCACAGACATATTTATCCAGACACAGTCACATCTAAAGAAATCCGTTTTATGCTTTCACATTTTATGTTTGACAGTTAGTATCAGTTTGACAGTCTGCTACCATTTCAGTAACTGCTTCGAGCCCGGTATTGACCTGAAAGTAAACAGGCTTCTGAGGACTCTACCTTTTGCAGTGCAAGTTTCATTGGGAGGCATCGCCAGAAGCCGTTCTCCAACCTGAACGTAGCCTGCTTCTATTTTACCCGTCACGCAGAACCCCGACCCTTGGTCTGCAAGAAAAACAGCAAAAATGTCAAAAAACTCACAAAAAAAAAAACCCAACCAAGCAAACCCCAAACCACCTTCATATCAAGGTCAGTTTCCCATCATGAGTTAGCCCTTTGGCAATTCATAGTTTGTAATATAAAGAAGACTTTTTTTTTCTCCCCCCATTCTCCCCTCAGCATTCAGAAGTTGCAAGTTAGCCAGCTGTGCATCATAATGAAAATGAAACACTGAATTCAAAACCTCCACATCTTCATGTTTTTCAGAACTATGGGAGAAATATCCTCCTTTAAAACGAACGTGGGTAGATGAAGAAATGGTTTTTAGCTTTTCAATACTGCATGAAGCCCCTTAATTTCTAGCAATTTTATTTCGCTCGGCACTTTCTCACTACAATTGCAGGTTAAAAATTACATGCCACAGACCTCTCATCCACATTTTAATGCACATGGGTGCAAATTCCTATGCCATTGACTTTTTAATTGACTCAGAATCCTACATTATCTCCCTGCATAGTACTTTTACTCCTGGAAAGTCAAAGATTGATTCAGTACGATTTAATACAAGAAGTTATTATGGAATCATACAATGGTTAGAGTTGGAAGGGACCTTAAAGATCATCAAGTTCCAACCCTGCTGCCTTGGGCAGGAACACCTCCCACCAGAGCAGGTTGCTCCAAGCCTCATCCAGCCTGGCCTTGAACCCCTCCAGGGATGGGGCAGCCACAGCTTCTCTGGGCAGCCCGTTCTTATTATAACTGTGGATGACTTAAGTGTTTCTGAATAGAAAATCTGCAAAGTTTTTCTCCTTCAACGTTCTAGTACTCTGTTCACTATCTGAATGACAGGTCAGTTATTTTCAGCTCATGTGCTACACATGCACATTTCTGCACATACACCGTAAGAAATGCCTCATCTCCTCAGGGGTACGTGTTTAAAAAGAATCCTCTGCAGTGATTCCACGATGACATTTTTCAGTATCCAAACAAACAATAAATACACCTTTTGCTGAACATTAGGATTCAGGGATAAGCAAGCAGCTTAGTATTTTGTGTGTCGCAGTAGATTAAAAGCTGAATTCAAAAGAGCACGCCGACCTCAAAACTTGAGGTCATAGGCTACCAACTTGCTCTTCTGTGTTTATCACCATTATTGATGGATGCTTCCATCTCTCTAGCTGGAAAACTATTAGCAGGATGCTTGCCAGCTAATTTGCCTCTATTCATTCCAGCAAAGGAGATGAATGCAGCCAATTAACAGATGACATGGGATGTCAAAAGAACCAAAAACTGGAGAAACAGATACCTGCTAGACAAAGAATCCCCAAGTCACACAAACACCACCTCCACATGGGACACAAAAGAACCTGAAGCTGACTCTGCAACCAGAAAGGTGAACTGGTTCAAGGTTCCAAATCTCTCTTTTTTTCACACCATCAGCAGCACTGGCTTGGTAAAGCAGGGTGGTGTTTCAAGCTTTGCTCTCTCTCATGCTTCCTGCAAAGCGTCAAGGTTCCATCAGCTCCCCATGAAATCATGGCAAGGACAAAAAGGGGACAGAATTGTGGCATGAAAACCGGACTGTGTAGCATGATACTTGGGTTCTGCCAGAATATGTTGATTCTACCCCTCTTCTCCACACTCATGAGACACCACCTGGAGTACTGTGCCCAACTCTGGAGTCCTCAACAGAGAAAGAACATGGAACTGCTGGAACAGATCCAGCAGAGGGCCACCAAGATGATGAAAGGGCTGGAGCACCTCTGCTGTCAAGACAGGCTGAGAGAGCTGGGGCTGTTCAGCCTGGAGAAGAGAAGGCTCCAGGGAGACCTTAGAGCAGCCTTCCAGGATCTGAAGGGAGCTCCAGGAGAGCTGGAGAGGGACTCTGTGTCAGGGAGTGGAGTGATAGGACAAGGGGTAACGGTTTTACATTGGAAGAGGGGAGATTTAGGTTAGATACTTGAAAGAAATTCTTTGCTGTGAGGGTGGTGAGGCACTGGAACAGGTTGCCCAGAGAAGCTGTGGCTGCCCCATCCCTGGAGGGGTTCGAGGCCAGGCTGGATGGGGCTTGGAGCAACCTGCTCTGATGAGAGGTGTCCCTGCCCACGGCAGGGGACCCGGAACTCAATGATCTTTAAGGTCCCTTCCAACTCTAATGATTCTATGATTCTATGTTCTTTGTCCTCAGGATGTGGTTGCTGGACGAGGCTTTTCTCAAGTCAGGTCATGTCATACTCTAGACAGAATTAGGTTCTGATAAAAGAGGACTAATGCAGTAGGGTACAGGAATTTACAGGGACCTCTTGGATCAGGAGATGGTTTGCTTGCAGAGAATACCAGGAGGCCCATGGAGGACAACAGCTAAGATCAGGCTGAGGGAGATGGATGAATCATACGTGTGGGTAACCTTAATAAAGAAAGGGGTTTTCCAAACTAGGTGAGAGTACACTCTGCACTCTCACTTTTTACATGCATGCAAGGAGAGCTGCTCCTGAGCACGCACAGGCCCTGGAATCCAGCTGAGAACTGCTGCTTCACATACTCCTACCTGCAGCTACTTCCTCTGGCAGCATTCACACTAATTAAGATTCAAGACCACAAGGTTAAGAAAAAAAAATAATCCAAAAAACCACCTAAAAGGCCACGTTTAGTGCAAAACCTGGTACGTGTAAATTGAGTCCTTTCCAAAGCCATTAGGTTTTTTGCATGTCTTAGCAAAAAAAGTATCAGACTTTTCCACAGAACAGTTTTAGTCAAAAATCAGTCATTTTGTCAAATTAGAACAAAAATTATTATTTAAAAAAAAAAAGACATGAGAGTATTTCAAAAGATCTCAATCAATAATCCTAGCACACTTTCCCACAGCTGATAAAATTTTTAAAAAAATAAAAATAAAAAAACAATTCTAAAATAATCTACAGTGAAGGTCTAGATGATAAAACTAGCGGTAATACACCAAGGTAAATTCTCATGATACTCATGGAAGGTTTCAATATTTAATATTTAACATTATTCAGTATTATTCAGTACCTTCCAGCAGCTAAACCAGGGCTCGAAACAGTCTATTTTCTCCAGACAATGGGAATAAAAGCTGGTTACAGTTACCTGCTGTCCATATCTCTGTCAGTGCTATGGAATAGCTACCCGCCTTTCATTAAATCCTTAGCTGGTTTTAACAGTCTCACCCTTTTCTTCCACCTGGCCTCTAATTTTTTTACAAAAAAATGAGGGATTTTATCATTATTTACAGCAACAACAAGGAACATAAAGGGAATAAGTCAAAGTTCTTTAAAATCTAGGAAGGGAAGGGAAAAAAGCTGTAAGTCACACTGTAAAAATTTTGAGAAACATTCATTTAAGCAACAAGAACCAGTTTGGGAAAAAGAAATTCCCAAATTCTCAATCATGCAGATTTTCTTCCTCAATTTCTTTTCCAGTGTGTTTCTCCTCAGTGGTATTATCTAAACTTTGGCACAGAAGAGTGCCTGAAAACCTACTGTTCCTGCTCAAGACTATTAATATACATGAAGTTCCTATTCCATGTCTTATTTTTACATTATTTTTCAACACTTCTGTTAAACATCGATGAAATGATGGTGAAAATATCACAAAAACCACCAACCTTTGAAAACATCAGCAACACACAACCTAAAGGGTTTATCCACTGATCTCTGTGGTGGCTTGAAGGAATCTGCAAAGAAATTGGCAAGACTTTTTTAGAATTTCTGCATTCAGTAACTATCTCAACAACTTCTCACTTACGGATCATAAATCAACCATATTGCATTTCAAAGACTTTGTCCCACATTTCCCTCAAAAATATAAGTCTTGACATACACAGGAGTAGGATATCTTAGTTTTTTAATGAGGAAAATTGCACTCACCAATTTGCTCTAACAAACACTTTCCATTATACCACTGCGTGAGGTCACTTGACTGACACCTTGTAACCAGATTTTCACCACCAAGGCCACTCGTTGGGATATAAGCCACATCAGATTCCTAATTAAGAAAGCAAACAGAAGTTAAGAGTACATTATAAAAGAAGTTGGTATATTCATATTTTCCCTGGAGAAGGCAAGATTACTCAGTGGATTCATCACCTTTTTGTTTATCTCTCACCTGACAAAGTTGGAAATATTTTAACACGATCATAGAAACATTAATAACTAGAAACTGAGATCTAGTTTGGGTTTAGGGGGTTGGACTAGATGATCTCCAAAGGTCCCTTCCAACCCCTACAATTCTGTGATTCTGTAACAAACTCCAGTTCCATATCTGACAGCCAACACTGGGTTATGCACAGGGGTTTCAAGAAGGCCATGGGCAAACCAAATGGAAGCAAGTAGTTGGAGGCAAGGAAGTAGTTGAAAAGAGTCCAGCATAGGGTAACAGAGATGATGAAAAGATTGGAGCACCTCCCTGATGAGGAAAGGCTGAGAGCTGGGACTCTTGAGCCTGGAGAAGAGAAGGCTGAGGGGAGACCTTACTAATGGTTATAAGTATCTGAAGGGTGGGCTGAAGGGGGATGGAGCCAGACTCTTCTCAGTGGTTCCCAGTGACAGAACAAGGGGCAATAGGCACAAGCTGGAACACAGAAAGTTCCATTCAAAGATGAGGAGAAACTTCTTTCCGGTGAAGGTCGCAGAGGTCTGGCAGAGGCTGCCCAGGGAGGGTGTGGAGTCCCCTTCTCTGGAGACCTTCAAGCCCCACCTGGATGCAGCCCTGAGTGCTGTGCTCTGGGCAATCCTGCTTTAGCAGGGGAGTTGGGCTGGATGATCTCGAGAGGTCCCTGCCAACTCTGACAGTTCCCTGATTCCGTGAAATGTGAGAAAACTAGTCAAGAATGGCAAATGGAGAGTGTTCTTATGAGTATATAAGCTACACTGATACCCGCTGCGGTACAAAATTCTGCTGTCATTCATGTTGTCCTGAATATTAAGACGATCCTTGGTCTGTTTTGCTTTGTAGACTACAACCCCAAGAAACTACAAATGAGGTGAGTGTCCCAAAGGTTCAAGAGACCTAAAAAAACACGATGACAGAAAGTGCATCAAAGAACTGAGTAACCTCATCCCAGGCTTCACCCTACCAGTAAGAAAAGGAATCTGCTCTACTGTGTGCACACAGTAGCAGCAGCAAAGTGACACAAAATAATCTGATTGTAAGAAAAACTCATCCTACCCAAATGCCTGAACAAAGCAACTTCACAGAAATTTACATTACCTTAAAGCCAGCTTGTTTAAGAAACTGGCCGAGCTTACTCGTGATTTCCTGAAATCTTTCCTGCTGCCAATTGACCTAAAACAGAAAAGAGGTTATGATAATAAAATTGTAGATTTTTAACCACAACTCCAACATACAGCTGTGTGTCACCAACTCTGTAGTACCAGTAAGGGTTCTTCACACACACCATCCAACGAATATGAGATATCCAGGTGGATTTATAGATACGTACATAAGAGCATACACATTAACGACTACTGATAGCAAACAACACACCACTGAACCTGCAAACCCATTTAGCCTGATCTGTCCTTGAACAGCACCTTATTTATTTATTTATTTATAATTTTACACAAAATTCAGATTCAGCAAGAATATATACAACATACTAATAATCTAAAGCATAACTAGCAACATTTAACACATCTGACAGGTTTAAATAAAGCTCTTGGGGTCTTCACCTGATACGACCACAAAGATGCCCTCACAGATGCCACTGGGTTAACTGCTTCTGTGAGAAGTACATGTACAAGAGGGACCCCTGCTCACCTTAGCACCAAAAATATCCTTCTGTGTGGTTCAAAAATACACTCATAAATTAAAAAAAATTAAATATCTGAGAACCAAAGAAAGAAACAACACTTTTTTATTAGTTTCACAATATTTATCCTTAAATTTAGGCTCCACAATCCTAGATGGAAACCCTTCCATTAAATTTTAAAAAATGAAGACTGTACCTGGTCCATTTTATTGACAGCAACAGCAAGCTGTGTCACTCCAAGGGAGCGCACTAATAATCCATGTTCTCGAGTCTGTCCACCTGTCTCAAACCCTGCTTCAAACTCTCCTCTGCTGGCATCCACAACCAAAATAGCCACATCAGCCTGGATTAAAATAAAAAATAATAAAATTTAAAAAACATGGTTAAGAGGTGGAAATAATTTGGTTAAACCTGTCACACAAGGCGTACTTTACACGGTAGGAATCATGATGGGCTTCAAATGTAATTGAAACTTCTCAGTCCTATCTCTGTCATGCCCACTTCAGTGAGGTATTATGTCATCTTTACGTCACAAACCACCAGTTTCTGTTAAAAACAAGGCAACGCTTGGTTTTGGTAACCTTTTATCTTCAAACTACCCACTATGGGTTGTGCTGCATGAACCTCAGCTACACAAAAGTGGCCCGTGCTCCAGAAGCTTGAGAATGGGCATGAGCACCATGTCCAGTTCTCCCTGTCTCAGTCTAGACACCATCATAGTGAGAAGCTGCAAAAATCAGAGATAAATCACCTCACTATACAAGTAGGACAACCCATGTTGGCTCTAGTTGCTGCACAGTCCACTCCACACTCTGGAGGATGCCAAAAATCACAAGGTGGAAAAGATGAAGCAGCTTGTTTTATCATCAGGGTAAACTCTTCCCCAGAGCATTAAAAGCAAATAGGTATAGTCCGCAGCACTGCATGAAAGTCAGCACAGGGAAAAACCCCACAGATTTTGCTGTCACCCTTAAATGCTGCTAATATTTCTTCTACTTTTGCTGCTTCGATAAGTAACAGCCAGTTAGACCGTCATCATGTACCAAGACACATGAATAATAAAGGTGCTGCTGCCAAGAGGCAGGTGTAAGACAATTTCATAGGACTGATGAGATGGATGGACATCATGGAAAGAGAGAGGAGAAGAAAAAACCCTGTACTTTCTCCCTTTTCTCACATGTTGATGCTTCGAGGTGGCTGGAGAAGGATCAGAGACAGCATGTTGTGCTGGCTCTGAATTCCCCTCGCCTTCTCCTGGGCGTGAAGTCCCCACAGCTCATATAGAGACAGCGCAAGTGTGAGAACGGGAAAAGGATGAGGGATGAATTTCCCCACAGCTCACAGCCTCGGAGGTGTATTGCAGTGAACTCCTCCCTCCAAAAAAGAAAAGGACCTCCTGTGTTATCCTAATTACAAAGCCTGCACCTCAGGACTTACATGAATTAACCATATGTATGAACTGCCTTTTGTTTGACCCCTCCATATCTTTTTTTTTTTCCCTTTAAGCTCAAAACCAGTTAAAGCCTTTACCTACAAGACCACTTTCACAGAACTTCTTGTTGGGTAGACCTATGCCACATTTGAATAGCTTTCAAAGCTCAACTCTGATTTTATCAAACTGCAACTCGGTATTCAAATTACTTCACTAATAAAACTCTCCTCCAAAAAGTCAACGTCCCAAAAAAAGAAAAGCACCTGCCGTTAAACAAACACATTCTTTTTTAAGTTTAGACAACTCATGAAAACCTCAAAGATACCTCAGCACCACCACTAGTGATTCTATTTCATCTTAGATTTTAAAAGCAGAAGAAAACTCATTGAATTTATAAATAATAATGCTGTTGGGAAAAGGGTTTTAGACCATCTCTACCTGTGCAGCTCCTGTGATCATATTTGGAATGAAGTCTTTGTGACCTGGAGCATCCATCAGTGTAATTACTTTAGTCTTTGTCTCGAATTTGGTCATCCCCACATCCATTGTCACCCCCCTTAAAGAAAGCACACACACAACACACCATTAGAACTGATTTGAAAGCTTCATAGAGGTTATTAAACTATTAAAAACACAATCATGTGGAGAAAACTTGTCACATACTTGAAATATGCTACTTTCTATGGCAAAAAAAGCAATAAAATACCCTCTTCCCCCCCAAACCCTTAGATAGCTCCAGAAAGTTTTAAAAGCTCTAAGGAAAGAGAAAACACAACTAATCAAAAAATATCGATTCAGAAAACTTTTCCCTGAATAATTACAACTTATCTTATGAAGAGAAGTCTGGTACCTAAATGCATAACTCTTGGATACTAAAAAAATTTTTTGGAGGCTCATCACTATTATTTCACACAATTTACTTTCTATTAACATTTTACTCTTTGCAGCCAATAACTATTTGTCTCTATTTCTGATTTCACCAAAGGTAGCCTGTATTAGTACAATAACATACTTCATAAGGTGTTTAATCATACTATTACAGATCTGTGAAATTATTTATCTTCAAAGTTTGTCTGTTTTGCACCCAGCTACACCTACAGGGATTAAGAAAAAGACCTTTCCCTCATCAGCTTTTCCTCTCTTACATCCTTAAACTATATCCTAAATATATTCATGACAATAAATTTCTGTTTGGATTGTTCTCCCCCACCAACGTGTTTGTATGCAGCTGTAAAACTACAAACACAGAAGAAAATGCCTTTTTTTACTATTTTGTGGATACAGAATATGCTGTCTTTAGCTTCTCATTTAAGTGTTCCGAAAAAATCTTACAGTTTCTTTTACTAAATTATTTTCACTGCTAATACTGCTTACATTCATTTTCAATATGATAAAATTAAATTTTACATTTTGTTAATAAATTAGTTTAGAAAGAATACATATAGAATTTATTAATGTAATTAGTTTATAAACTTTATATGCAATGTTACGTAACTCACATGTGATGAGCCAACATTTCAGTGCTTAGTTTATGATTCTGACACCCTTTCATAGAAAAATTTAAGCTAGAACTTTCCCATACTGAGGGAAATTTGGCAGTAATAAACCAGGTAGGCAGCTTTAAATGAAGTAACTTGGCTCCTAGAAGCATTCCACACTGTATGTAGTCCTGCCCTGCACTCCATAGCAGGGAAATATGTGAAGAAATACTCAACTTCTCATTTGTATTTCTTAGAGCCTAATGAGGGTATTATTTGTTTCTTTTCACAGAATCACAGAATGCTATGGGGTTGGAAGAGACCTCCAGAGAGCATCTAGTCCAAACCACCTGTCAAAGCAGGTCCATACAGAACAGGTTGCACAGGAATGTGTCCAGGTGGGTTTGGAATGTCTCCAGAGATGGAGACTCCACCACTTCTCCGGGCAGCCACTACAAAGGATCCGCCGCCCTCAAAGTGAAGAAGTTCCTCCTCATGTTTAGATGGAACTTCTTATGTTCAAGTTTGTGCTCATTTCCTCTTGTCCTCTCATTGGGCACCACTGAAAAAATTCTGGCCCCATCCTCCTGACACCCACCCTTTATTTATAGATGTTGATCAGATCCCCCCTCAGTCTTCTCTCCTCCAGACTAAAAAGACCCAAGTCCCTCAGTTTACCTCGTAAATAACATGTTTTGATAACATGTTTTTTATAACATGTACTCATACAGACAAAGAAGAATATTTTCTGATAAGTATTGAATAAATATTTTTAGACATTTACAGTATTTGTACCAAAGCATTAATAGTAGATTGGTATTTCCTAACAAACACTGTTCTTTCAGGGGAAAAAAAACAAACAGTAATTCCCATTAAAAGATATTTCTACCTTTCTCTTTCTTCACCAGTTTCATCCAAGACCCACGCATAGGCAAACGAAGCTTTGCCAGCCTTCTTAGATTCTTGCTCGTATTTGTGCATGGTTCTTTTGTTCACATTTCCCAAAAGGTAGAGGAGATGACCCATTAAAGTACTTTTTCCTGCATCAACATGTCCTACAGAGGGAAATTAATATTACATAAATTTATGCATTTTAAATATAGTACAAGAAGAAATATACTAAAACATGAAAGTCACATGCATCCTGTAAGACAGATACAGAGAGACAGGTCACTGAAGCAGTCAGTTGGTGTAACAGCCACACAGCACTTCCAAATTCATACTAGAAAGAATGCATTACAAGAATCAAACCAAAGCAAAGAAGGTTTTACTATACTGTCAGAAAGGAAGCTAAGTCAACCTCACAGCCCTAGCTAAGGACATCTAAAACACAGAGTAACAGAATGGTCAGAGTTGGAAGGGACATTAAAGACCATCCAGTTCCAACCCCCTGCCATGGACGGGGACACCTCCCACCAGAACAGGTTGCTCCAAGCCCCATCCAGCCTGGCTTTGAACCCCTCCAGGGATGGGGCAGCCACAGCTTCTCTGGGCAGCCTGTTCCAGTGCCTCACCACTCTCACAGCAAAGAATTTCTTCCTAATATCTAACTTAAATCACGATTCAACTGGTGAAGCAGACACAGCTGACCACATCTTGAGATTTCCCTTCCCTGGAGAAAGGATTGGTTTGCTTCCGTATCACATCCAGATTTTATCAACACAGCTCTTAATCACTACATTTGCCTAAAATGTAATTTAAAAGTATTACCTATTACCACCAAATTAAGCAGTTGCTTTCCTCCTTGTCTCTTCTCCAACTCTGCTTTCACATCTATTTGTGGTTTTGTCTTGCTTGTCTTTTTTACTGGGGTAGGCACTGCGTTCTGGTCTTCTGAAACCTGCACTGCTTGCGATGGAAGAGCAGCTTTTGAGACTGCCTCAGGTACCCCAGCAGCTACACTGGCGTCTTCGGTCAACAGTCCTTTCTGAGGTGTGTTAGCATGGCCATTTTCTTCAGCAATCACACTAGGGGAAATAAAGAAAACACCAGGAATGCAAATGAGAAGGAGAAATAGGAGAGAGCCTGAGTTTTCCCTTCACTATCACATAAGCAGCAGACAAAGAGTGTGTGATGAGTCCACTAAGGTGGAAACGATAAGCAGTTGGATACAAACTGCACAGATACCAGCTCTAGCATCTTGTCTGAAAAGCACTGTGTACAAAAGCAAGATAAGATAAGAAATAANGAGGGGCAGGATGACCTCTCTCGACCTTCTGGCCACAGTCTTCCTGATGCACCCCAGGATGCCATTGGCCTTCTTGGCCACAAGAGCACATTGCTCGCTCATGGTCATCCTGTTGTCCACCAGGACTCTCAGGTCTGTTTCCTCAGAGCTTCTCTTGCCATGACTCAAGGCCAGAATCTTGCATCAAGGCTGGTTACACAAGCACATTTCTCAAATTAGCTAAGCAAAGAACTTCGTTTACACCAGCCATGCTGCTTGCAGGGGCAGAGATGGCATAATGAATATACAATTCTGTATGAAGTCTATTCACAAGAATTTACCCTAAGAAAATATTCTGAATCACCTGAAGATGGACAAGTTCATACCAAACCACTGTCTCAGGTCACACAGTCGTGACATTTTAGATTTGACACTACGAATCCAGCTGTACTGTATCAGTATAGCCTTAGGCAAGCTCCAGTATACAACATCATACCTTGATAAGCTGAATACTCCGTATAAGAAGATGCACTCAGTTCCCTGAATTCCAAAAATTAGTGGCTCAGCATTGCTTTAGAGGTAGCTATGGAGAAAGGTGAACTATTCCACAGAAAACAGTCACCACAGTTGTTCGTGCTTTCTTTTACTGGAAAAATATAAGTACATTTCTATAACACTGAACAGAAGGCTTTATTTTTTAAAATTCCTTGAAAAGTACATTAAGTTCAAGTTGAAAATCTGCACCGGGGTGCCACAACAACTATTTTCTCCAATGTCTCCTCAGGGACATTTTACTTCATAAAAATTGACTAAAAACACTCAAGTTGACAGAAGGAAATTATGCAGAGAACTGTGGTAACAAAGCTTTCTACAGATTTCAATAACTTCTTTAAATCTCTGAAAGATATTAAGTACAATAGATAATTTTTGCCTCAATCATGTACTGAGAGTCTCATATATTTACAATTAATGTGTATTAGACATTTTTTATCACGATTAAGAGACTCTTTTTCCCCTTTTTTTCTGCTAAATTCCTTTTCAGCATCACATCCAGCACTTCTGTGCTAAAGTTCTACGACAAGTACCAATACGCAAAGGTCACACTGTTATGCAAATACAGTATTTTACATTGCTATCAAGTTTTCTTCCTTGAAAATCCTAATATTTGAAGTTCTGGAGAGAAGCGTTCTTCTAAGATGCAGTATCACAGCCGACTTTGCAGCTGGCAATGCTTCCTCTCTCCTTTTCAACAACCGCATTTCCTTCCAAACCAAATTTTCAAAAATGAAAAAAATTTCAAAGGAAGATACTGAGATGAAGCTGCAAGCAACGATGTGACCCACAACCATAATACTCATGGTTTTGGAAAGCTTTCCAGCGTATTTTCTAAGACTGTCACATCAAGCCTATTAAAAGATAAAAATGTATTCTGAAAGACAGGTTATTTGTAAGCTTCTAAATTCTACTTTGTTTAGCTTGGTAATGAGTCTTTTTCTAAACCTAGGTGCTCAGATCTTCTCGCAGGCCAAAGCCGATGTCAATATGGATTCCAAAAAACAGGAGGGGTGCTGAATGGTAGAATTCAAACTACAGCACCTGAAAGAATTGCAGTTATTGCCAGATAAAGGAATTCCTCCCTCAACTCTAAGTAGCTTTTATCGTGACTACCACTGCTTTGGGCTGCCAAACAGTCTTTATTTTGGGTGCTACAGAGAAAAAGTCCTACATACTAGTGAAAGAATGACTAAAACATGACTCCAGCCATCAAAACTTTGCTACTTCTCCAAGGGAGCAATCTTTGAACAGTCAGTACAGTGCTCCATTTAGAGTTTTACAGCTTTCAGATACTATCACCTGAAAACAACCTGTGCCATGATAAACCAAGACTTGCCATTTCAGAGAAGAAACACCGGGATGGATAGAGTGTGTGATCTACTCACAGAGCATCTCTGATGAGACAGTTCAGCTTTCTGCTGAGCAGTGTCAGGGGGAAGGGAGAGCGATTCTACTGCTGGGTATGTACACAGGATGATGGGCAGACGAGTGTACAATTCCAGACTCATGGAAGTACATGAGGAGAGATGCAGCAATAAGAGACTGATGTAGCTGGCTATTCCTCATGGCAACCAGATGAGCAGCTCACTGAGAGCTGGATAACAGCTCAGAAAAATCACAGAATCATAGAGTCACAGGACTGTCTAGGTTGGAAGAGACCTTTCAGATCATCTAGTCCAACCATTAACCAAACTCATAAAAAACAACAACCCATCACTAAACCATGTCATGGAGAATTATGTCAACCTTTTAAATCCCTCCAGGGATGGTCTCCACTACTTTCCTGGACAGCCCATGCCAGTGCATAATAACCCTTTCAGTGTAAAAATTTTTCCTGATATCCAATCTGAACCTCCCCTGATGCAACTTGAGGACATTTCCTCTTGTCCCATTGCCTGTGACTTGGGAGAAAAGACCAATCCCTGCTTCCCTCCCCCCTTCCCTCAGGGAATTGTAGAGAGCGAGAAGGTCTCCCCTCGGCCTCCTTTCCTTCAGGCTGAACACCCAGCTCCCTCAGAGTCTCCTCCTAAGGCTTACTCCCCTCACCAGCTTCATTGCCCTTTCCTGGACCTGCTCCAGCACCTCAACGTCTTTCTTGTAGTATGGGGCCCAAAACTGTACACAGTATCACAAAATCCTAGAATGGTTTGGGTTGGAAGGGACTTCAAAGATCATCCAGTTCCAGTTCCTCTGCCATGGACGCTAAGGAGCTTCATCTCTAACAGCCAAGGAAAGAATGAATGACACCAAAAGTGCTTTTCAGTGAGCTTTACCCACTGAGATTTTTGGACATGATTGTATTGAAAGTTTCTGTCAGAAAACAGAGCACATAGGACAGCACAGTACCTTGTATGTCACTAGTGGTGGTAGTTTAGGGTATAAACAAGTTGACTGCATTATCAAGCATCTTAGGTAGCAAACTTCCAGCTTGGTCTGAATTATGTTGAACCACCAGATCAAGAAAAACTTGCCAAGACAGACGTGTTAGAAGACATTCAACCTCACGTAACTGTTGAAAGGTTGACCCTACCATGCATTCAAAGAACCTGAAAGCTTATCTGCTGAAGATTAACTCTGCATAATTTAGCTTTTAAACATTATTTTCAATCTTTGGTTCTGGATGCTTAGAGAATTATTTTTATACAACTGACTCTTTCGGAGTACTTACAGTCATTACAGGAACGTCTACATTTATTTCCCCTTTCAAAATTATTAATTATGCAATATTGCTGAGGCTGGTTAAAAAAATCACTTCTTTTTGCTCTCAACTTCTTCTGGCTTCCTTCATGACTTAACAGGAAGAGAAAGCCTAGTGAATAGTTTTGCTACAGCATAAGATCACTTTGTCAGAAGCAAGCAAACTCCATTTTCTGTAGTCAATCCCACTAAGAATACCCAGCCACAAAGGCAATCAATGCTCAAAGCAGTTTGTGACTTCTAATAATCCATTCATCTTAAAGAAGAGTCATTTATTGGCTGTACACCAAATCTCATGCTCTTTTACAAATCCCTTCTTACCTATTCCTCCCATTAATGCTAACGTGCACTCAGTTTCTACAGCAAAAGAGACTTGTCCTCAATTAGTATTTCAGCAGTAGCCCTAAATAAGTGAGGTGAATTAAAAAGCATCTTCACAATATTGAGGATTTACCTGAAGGGATTACCACTCAGGTCCTGAAGGCTTAATTTCCCCTCTCACAAAAAATGAGTATGTCCAGTATGTCAGTAAACTGGAACCAAGCATGATATAAACTATTTCAGGGTCCCTGAAGAGAAGCAGAGTGGCTGAGAACCACGTCAGAGTCAACAACCTTTTTCAGAGATCGAGTCATAGAATCATAGAGTCGGGTTTGGGTTGGAAGGGACCTTCATCCAGTTCCAACCCCCCTGCCTTGGGCAGGGACACCTCCCACCAGAACAGGTTGCTCCAAGCCCCATCCAGCCTGGCCTTGAACCCCTCCAGGGATGGGGCAGCCACAGCTTCTCTGGGCAACCTGTTTCAGTGTCTCACCACCCTCACAGCAAAGAATTTCTTCCTAAGATCTAATCTATAACTCCCTTCTTTCAGTTTAAAACCATTACCCCTTGTCCTATCACTCCACTCCCCGATGGAGAGTCCCTCCCCATCCAAGTAAGAAAAATCCATTAACAATTCTTAATAGAAATAGCCTCATTAAAAAATAATAATAAAAATATGTGGGGAGCCACAGAACACTTCATGTAATGACACTTCCCAGACAGTATTCCCAACACAGGCTACCTGTCCTTATCTATTTCTTTAAGTGTTCACTGCTGGCTACTGCTGTAGGTAGACTCTGATCCAGATGTCTACTTTCATGCTCTCATGAGACATCCCCTCCCCAACAGTTCCAAGTCAGGATAAAATTAGAATTACTGCTTAACCACCCCAAGTATAAGGAGGACTGATTTCTTCTCTATAACAGTTGTACCCTGGACACCTGTTAAAGTTAATAAAAGCTACAGAGGAAAGCGAAGTTTAGCCGTAAGTGATTGTTTTCAAATTATTCTTAAATGTATTACTTCCTTTGAAGAACAAGCTATTACAGTTAAGATTTATTGATTTCATAATTCCACTTAGAGAACTAAACTTAAAATAAACGAACCCCAAGAAAGTTCAGTATTCTATGAAGCGGATGTTTAAATAATCTGACTAGCTGATATCTCTCTGCACTATTCATAGTGAAAGGATTTGTTAAACTCAAAACGTGAGGTACCGTCTCCTGAAAGTAATTCTGAGTCAAACAAGAAGCTGAGATGGTTAGTTCTGGAGAGTGACACTAAAAACTGCTGTAAAAAATAGAAGAGGAAAATAAAAAAAGAAGAAGAAGAATAAGAAAACTCGCTACAGGTGCATCAGTCTGAAAGAAGAGCTGCTGATGTACCTTGATGTACAAGGGCTTGTCTTACCATGGAACTTCAAATCCCATAGATTGTTTCTTTCCAGACACTGTCATTTTGGTAACTTTTGGCACAATTTCAGACTCCATTCTGGCTGACTGGGAATCCCTCGTTTTTCCTAGTAATAGACAAAAAGTAAGTTTGAACTTAAGGTTGTGACTAACAGGTGAGAGATATACAGCTTAACATGTTACTTTAGTTCTCTTTAATCTAAATATACCAGTCTGTGATAGTGAAGTGTGAGAATTCATCATCTTACTTGTACATATTACATATATTTATTCAAAATAATCTACAAACAGCTATATTTGTTGTGAAAACGTCATCTGTATCTCTCCAAGCATTCATGACACCTACACCACCCAAGAGTTTTACTCACAGCAGGATGCCAGAAGCATTTCATGCAGTGTAAGGATGAAAAAACACTTTGCAGCTGCTCCCTAGCTAATTAGGCTAATTCTCATTTAGAGTTTTAATTCTGCCTTGACATTGTTGAGCCTGAAGGCTACAGTAAGGTAAATATCTCAGGTACTTCTAGCAGCAGCACAAACTGCGTGGGCTACCAGGTCTTCCCTGAAACCTGGAGCCAGTCGTCTCATGCTGAATTATGACAAAGAAGCCAAGCAACACCCAAAAACTAGCTAATATGAAGGTTATTTAGAAATATTTACCAGAATTGACTAGCTTAATTACTTTAAAGGTATCAATTTTTACCATAACTTGAATGAAAACACAATTACAGTAAGGTTCATTCTTAATTTTGTGAAACTGCAGTTTCATAACTAATACTACTACAGTGGTACTAGTTTCTTGTAATGCTGTAAAAAAAACTATATAAATTTTTATTTACTCTGGGGTGGGAGAGTTTAAATAAAAGTAAACTAGCTCTTTTCTTCCCAAAATTCCCTCTGTAATACATTAGCATCCCTTCTCTCTTCAAGAAAAAAAAAGAGTTCCAGCTTTACAGTGTGAGTGAGGATGGCTGTAGCTCATGTTCTGATGGATGCTATGATGTTATACACACAGGAAAGTAAAACAATAACCTGAATTCAGAATTAAGCTGCAAATTTTAAACAATCTTCACCTACAAATACACCTGAAAATTCAACAAATGCTGCTACTCTTCCAATGATAGACCAATTCGGAGAGTCAGTCAAATGAATACTTATTTTGAATCACAAGTTAATCATAGAATGATAGAATTGTCCGGGTTGGAAGGGACCTTTAAGATCATCTGGTCCCACCCTCAACCTATCTCTGATAAAAAAAACATCACTAAACCTTTAAATTATATTAGATTATTACTGTAAGATGGACTGTTGGGAGTCATTTGGACCTCACTCATTTAGGTTAACTCTTTATTGCATTCTAAAGTATACTGGCTGAATCATTTTATATATAAAATGATATAAAATATATAAAATATATAAAAAAAGCTTGTGTGCAACTTTTCCTGAACAATCACACTATAGATTGAGACATTCTTATTTAACTAATGACCTGGTCTTCATCTCCCTCATCTGTTGATACTCATTTTATTTCTACATCACCTGGGAATCTCTGAAAGAAGTTGTGTGTGTATGTATTATTAACAGTGGCGTACCAAGTACACTGTAAATCATGAAAAGGTGAAAAAGGAATAAAGGCAACAGCAGAAATCACAGTTTGCAACATTCACAAATCACATAACTGACAAACAAATAGTAAAGATTCAGAATATCGAATTCTCAGATTGCTGGAGAAGGACAAGTTAAACCCAGAGATTTGTGTTTCATCTTCAAAGCCCTAACAGATCACATACAGCACTTCTTTGAATAAGTAGTTTGTCACTAGAGTTACAGTAAAAATTACATTACTCTTGCTGCAAACTTAGCATGTTTTTTTCCACTTCAATTCTAACAATTTTCAAGCAGCTGTCACTTCCAGTTGCCAGTTAAACATGAATGCTTCACCTGTCATTTGAAAGCTGAATTACAGTTAATTCTCAGAAATCTGGCTGCTAGGAACTAATAATTACAAAACACACAATAAACTGAAGTGAGCTTAGTTGAAAGAAACCAAGATAACCATTGATATCACATAACTTGAAAATAACTTGCAATCTATTAGTAGTATTTGCTATGTATGACCCAAAAATCAAAAAGTCAAAGGTTTTATAACATATGTCTTCTCCAACCAATTTAGAAATCAAGCTTCACTCTGTACAAACAGTGTTGGGGTGTTTGACACTGATCCAAAGTTAAATGTACAAGGAGACAAAATACATTCAATGAATTGAGTTTTTGAAACAGAGAACACAGAAATGTAAAACTAGAGATTAGGAAACGCTAAAAGTTAAAAGGAGACACAATAAAAAAATAATTACAAAGAGCAAGAGAAAGTAGAGTAATTGTCCACCCACAGCATCAACAGTTTGGGTGTTTATTTTGTTTATTTATTTTTATAAAGCACTAATACTTCAGCACAGGTGGAGCGAGGAACCAAACCAGGATCATTAAAGGCAAACCAATCCACAGAAGATATTCCTGGAAAGGTGGCACTCAAATAGATGCAAAGACAAGGCAAGAATTATCAGTAACACTACTGTCAGAAGCATCAAAGATCCTCTTCTGACCCCAATGTTTTTATAACCAAGATCAATAAAAAAGATCAAGCCCCACATCTGAGATAAGGAACAAATCTGTCTTTTGTGCACTGCAGGTACCATCAAAGATTAATAATTTTGGCCTCATTACAAAGGACACAAGGCCAAGGAAAGGAGCATTCCACTATCTAATCTACAGGGCATGGGAGAAAACTTCATGATAAATCCTTATCTGCTTTAGCAGGTGAAACAAAAGCCATTCAGCATGTAACAGACTGTATGCAAATCCTTAAACTGCCCCTTGGAACTACAAGGAAGTCAATGCCCAACGCTGATACAGTTCTTAAAACACTTCGTAATCAACAAGGGGGGTATCCTGTGGCAACTGAAGGGCACTACAGACCTGGAAAAGTGTAGGAGCACTGATCCAAACCTGATAATAGAAAAAAGCAGCTGGGAGGAAAATTAACCTCTGAGGGAAAGAACATATGGGATACAGACGTTTCTGCTAAGGCTTCATGAAGCTGCTCATGCCTACTGCCATCTGAACATTCCTAAACACATACCTAAACAATTCAATGATAATACGTTTCCTAAATCATGAGTATGCATAAAATAGAAACAAAGACAGATACACCTCTCAAACTCCTAAAGAAATATCCCAAAACCTTCTCACTACATTTCACTTATCCTGGCTTTGCAAAAAGCAAAAGTAAGAGTGGATCACATGCAAGTAAAGGTATGGATTGGCCAATGGTGTCAGATTGTAGAGCAAGAGATCACACAATCACAGAAAGATATAGAGTTGGAAGGGACCATTGGAGAGCATCTAGTCCAACCCCCCTGCCAGAGCAGGTCCACCTAGACCAGGTTGTACACGAACAAGTCCAGGTGGGTTTTGAATGTCTCCAGAGAATGAGACTCCACCACCTCTCTGGGCAGCCTCCTTCAGGGCTCTGCCACCCTCAAACTGAAGTCCTTCCCCATGTTTAGATGGAACTTCCCATGTTCAAGTTTGTGCCCATTCCCTCTTGTCATGTCCCTGGGCACCACTGAAAAAAGACTGGCCCCATCCTCCTGACACCCACCCTTTTAAGTATTTATAGGTGTTGATCAGATCCCTCCTCAGTCTTCTCTTCTCCAGACTAAAGAGACCCAAGTCCCTCAGCTTTCCTGAAGAGGACACTCTGTAAAAATTCTAACAACTCACTAACTTAACACTCAGAAAGATTAAGAGAAATTTGAAAATGTAAAAAAATAAAAACATAAAGGTCTGTCAGCATGACAGGTCTCACAATTCAGAATGTTTAAAACCCAAAACTTCTAGCCAATTTTAAGCAAAGCAGTTTTCAGCTAGATCTTTGGTATTTAGACTGCACTGACACAGAATCATAGAATGGTCAGAGTTGGAAGGGAACTTAAAGATCATCCAGTTCCAACCCCCCTGCCATGGGCAGGGACACCTCCCACCACACCAGGTTGCTCCAAGCCCCATCCAGCCTGGCCTCGAACCCCTCCAGGGATGGGGCAGCCACAGCTTCTCTTCCAGTGTCTCACCACCCTCACAGCAAAGAATTTCTTCCTAATATCTAGGCCCAAGAAAGTGTTTGCAGACTGACAAAGGGGACACAGGCACACATACGTATGCAGGAAGCAAGTAAAACACAGGGACAGGCTTTAAATACGAAAACGGTCTTTCTGGGTGTTCAAGCTGGAATAGCAAAAGCGTATGGATAGAATCAACCATCGTCCTTTACTGTAAGAAACTCCCTAGATTTTGGATTTCCTCTGTAAAAAATGGTACCTGTGAAAGATTTAAACAAACAAATCAGAAGATTATTTTGGATTCTTTATCACACATAGCAGGCGTGAGAAGTTCCTTTTTTATTTCTCCAGTTTTTGTTCGTTTATATACTTACATCAAAAGTAACAGGAAGATAAAAATGGCTCTTTTCTCTAAGTCTGTTGGAGGTATGGAAGTTATTTCTCAGTACTTGGAAGGGTTGACTGTCTTGTTCACCAGGTAGTTCAGAGGCACATGAAAACAACAGGAGTCTGTTAAACAACCATCATCTCAAGAAAGACACGTTGACACCCAGAGAAGCAGGGATATTGGGGTATTTGGAGAAATGCACATTAAATTGACACCAACTTCATTCAAATGGCCATACTTTTGCAACAACAGAAACAAAATGCCACCACTTTCAATTCCTACACACAGAGGCTTCTCCTCCCAGCGTGTCTTGCCCTCATCAAATTGTCTAAAGGCGCTGAAACTTTGAGCTCAACCACACCATGGCAGAGAGGACCTGCTCCTGGTAAGAGGAACCAGAATTTTCAATGTGCCTGAATTCAGCTTGGAAACCAAGAAAGGAAAAATGTCACTACGTTAGGCATGGCTGCAGTCAGTGCTTTTTCAGACAGCACTGAGACCAGCAGGTCCAGGGAGATGATTCTGCCCCTCTACTCTACTTTGGTGAGACTCTACCTGGAGCACTGCATCCAGCTCTGGAGTCCTCAGCAAAGGAAGGACATGGATCTGTATGAACAAGTCCAGAGGAAGCCACAAAGATGATCAGAGGGATGGAGCACCTCTCCTATGAAGACAGGCTGGAAGAGCTGGGGTTGTAAGAGAGTTGGAGAAGAGAAGGATCCAGGGAGACCTCGTATCAGCCTTCCAGTATCTGAAGTTGGCTACAGGAGAGATGGGGAGGGACTCTCTATCAGCGAGGGGAGCAATAAGATGAGGGGTAATGGTTTTAAATTGAAAGAGGGGATATTTAGATATTAGGAGGAAACTCTTTCCTGTGAGGGTGGTGAGGCACTGGAACAGGCTGCCCAGAGAAGCTGTGGCTGCCCCATCCCTGGAGGGGTTCAAGGCCAGGCTGGATGGGGCTTGGAGCAACCTGGTCTGGTGGGAGGTGTCCCTGCCCATGGCAGGGGGTTGGAACTGGATGATATTGAAGGTCCCTTCCAACTCTGACCATTCTATGATTCTGTAAATCTGTGCCCACACACAAAGCAACCACTAGTGATGTTACCAGCTCTGGCAAAGAAATACACCTCCAGGGGAATTACATGCTAACTGTAGCCAGATTGCAGTTTCTTTTTCTTTAAAACTTTAAGTCTTTTACATGCTTTTGAAATAGTTACTTGGTTTGCACTTATTCTTCTATTTTCAGAAGTGGTTCGAGCCCTTAAAGATGAAGGCTGCAGACTTTTTTGATTCTGACCAGTGCTGGGAATCCTAAAAGCTATTGACACTTAATAGAATTAATTAACTTAAGCAGGTGCTTCTAGAGCTGTGTAAACCAGCACCACCATGGGAAAAACACACATCTAACACCGTGCCTTCTGGTCTAAAAGACACAGTTTGCATCCCTTACTCCGCTACAGACTTTCTATATAACCACAAGGAAGCCACTTATAGCTTTGTCTACCAATAATACAGCAACAGCCACCAACTGCTTAAAAAAAAAAAAAAGAGACAGTACACTGGTTTGTGCACCACATCATGAGCTTTTCCCAAGCACATTTCGTGACTTACTATGAAAAAAATATATTATTTCTTTTTGCTTACAGTACTGGCAGTGCAACTTTTGAGTGTACTGGTTAACAACAGACACACACACAAGACACAGTTCTGTCTGCAAAGCAGATTTGATAACTGAGGATTCTAGTAATATAACAATTCCCTTACCACATGCTGTGCTAGGATTTAAAACTAAGTTTAAGGCCCCATAATTATAAAAATATTCCAAATACAGACTACAAGAGACAAGCAGGTGAAGAAAAGCCAGCCTGATAACATACAACTTCATGCTTAGAAGCATGTATTACCTGTTTGTATGTGAGTTTATACTAACATCTAATACCTCCATCACTAAACTCATCTCTTTCAAAATATTGACTGTAACATATCCCAGCTAACAGATGTCAAACTGTTTATATCCTTTTTATTTGTGCCATAAACCTGATGAGTTTCCAGCCAGAGCACACTGACTTTTCAGCGCCAGTGATAACCAGTATCAACAAAGCACAGGGCTGGGAATAGTATCAGAAGTCCAGGATGCTCAACTATTACTTTACCAGTCTGTAACACAGCTACTGAACATCCCAGATTTCCTAAATTTACACAAAACCTTGCTCACCTTTAAAACACTGTGCCTGCATATAATATATAATATCATATATTACATCTCATTATATCCCATATATTATATCCCATATATCCTACAGCCCATCATTTAAATATCTTTGGAAGTAACAGACCAGTGACAAAGTCAGCCATGCATGTGAGAAGTTCAACACACGGAAATCTTTTTTTATGCAAACACATAAAGCAATGAAGGATAACGGGAAAAAGAAAAATGAAATTATTTAGGAGAGTCTCTCCCACTCTTCCATAACCCTAGAACCAAGGAGCACCTCTGGCGATAGCAAAGAAACACCACCTAGCTCTAATAAAGATGTGAAAAGATTTCTAAATAAAATGTTGCTTTAGTATTTAAATTACACCAGTTTGAAGGACTCACTTTTAGGAAAACACATGACAAGACACTGCCACGAACCACAAGACACCAATGGATGCTGCTGAACACCCAGAGCAGCAGTGCTGAGGCACAGCCATTCTACAGAGACCACTGAAAACAATTCTCCAAAGAAGAACACTGAATTTTTCTTTTTAAAAGAAAGGTTATTTCCTAATAGAAACCACAGTCAGGGGCTTTCCAGGTAACTCCGTCTTGTTGGTATAACTATTCTCTTCTCTGCAAAGTTTCAGATGGTGAATTATTTTTTTTTTCTCTCTTATTTTCATGAAACTGGGAGTGGGCATTTTCACTGAAAAATGCTGAAAGAAAGAATGTCTACTCACACCTGACTACAAGAATTTTTTTTATTCTGTTTTGAAGGTTTGATATAGCAAAAGGAAGGAAGGACGCCGCAGGATATTCCTGAGTGTCTCCAACAGGCCAGCTCTCTGTGGCTCCCAACAACGTGGAATCAGGGAATTCTCAAGAGTCGGCAGGGACCTCTGGAGATGATCCAGTCCAACTCCCCTGCTCAAGCAGGATTGTCCAGAGCACAGCACTCAGGGCTGCATCCAGGTGGGGCTTGAAGGTCTCCAGAGAAGGGGACTCCACACCCTCCCCGGGCAGCCTCTGCCAGGGCTCGGACACCCTCACCAGAAAAAAGTTCTTTCTCATATTTCATAGAATCACAGAATGGTTAGAGTTGGAAAGGACCTTAAATATCATCCAGTTCCAACTCCCCTGCCATGGGCAGGGACACCTCCCACCAGACCAGGTTGCTCCAAGCTCCATCCAGCCTGGCCTTGAACCCCTCCCGGGATGGTGCAGCCAGAGCTTCCCGTGTTCCAGCTTGTGCCCACTGCCCCTCATCCTGTTACTGGAAACCACTGGAAAGAGCCCAGCTCCATCCTCCTCCAATCCACCCTTCAGATCCTTGTGAGCATGAAGGTCTCCCCTCAGCCTTCTCCAGGCTCAAGAGTCCCAGCTCTCTCAGCCTTTCCTCATCAGGCAGATGCTCCAATCCCTCCAGCATATTTGTTGCCCTACGCCGGACTCTCTCCAGCAGTTCCCTGTCTCTCTTCAACTGGGGAGCCCAGAACTGGGTGCAGTTNAGCCCAGAACTGGATGCAGTTTTCCAGTTGTGGCCTCACCAGTGCAGAGCAGAGGGGGAGAATGACCTTCCTCCACCTCCTGGCTACACTCTTCCCTACCCAGCCGAGGATTCCATTGGCCCTCAGGAAGACCAAGAACACAACAACTTGCTACCCCAAGACTGAAGCTCAAGAATCAGTTCACTTCACTACATGCAGCTGGAAAAACTGGATGCACAGCAGGCACAGTGAGAAGGGCTGGCACCATCTCCTGGCACTTCTCATTCCTCAGGCTTTACTTTCAAAACTTTCCTTTTTACCTGCAACTTTCAGCAAGTTTAACTCTTTAGTCCCCGTATTAATTTGTTTCAAGTGTGGTACCTGCCTGGGGCTGACACATTTTAGTTTTGGGGTTTTTTTTCTTCTAGACAGGGAAAAGGGGGAAACGGGAAGAGGAAAGATCAGACAGAACAGTTTATTTTCAGAAATGGCACCTGGAGAACATACTATGTGCATAAATGAAATCCTTCACATGATCTTTTCATCTTCTGAAAATCCACTCAATTGGACCTTAGAAGTTTGCACATGCTCTTATGGTTTAAGTTTTATCAACTAACTCCCCAAATACTTCATAAACATTCAATATGGAGCTGCTTTGGCTGGTTGTGACCAGACTGGACTCAGTTGTGTCACCTGAAAGCAAATCCCATCTCTTCTGTGGTCTCCACAGTTTCCTACCGTATCAGTCAACTGGAGGTGTGATTCTGCCTTGGATAATCATAAAAAATAAACTAAACTTGAGGGCAAGAGAGAAAACAACAGTGTAGTAAGCAAGCAGATTATTGAGGATAGACAAGAACTAGGAGAATGAAAACTCAATAAAGCAGAGAAGATGAAACGAGAGCTACAGCGACCATGGGAAAATGGTCAGTATTAGTTAACAACCTAACAAGGGAAAACTGTTGATAAGGAGAGGAAGAAAGTAAGAACAAGGTAGCAGAAGAGGATCAGAACTGAAAATGAACACAAACTATGGATGGAACAAAGTGAACATGGAAAATACTCATGGCCAATGACTAGAAAATAGGCAGGAAACCAGAACTGGCCAGATAAGGGGTTTGGAATGATAAAGTGGAAAAACACTACTGCAATGAAAGATTTAGAAGGACAGGAGGAAATGTTGAGGGCATAGGTGGGAATTTAACCAAAAAAAATCTGAACATGACCGAATAAATGAGAGTACCAGAAGGACACAGACACTGATATTGGATCAGGTTGAAGTGGATGGGGTAGAACACATTGCAACAAGGCAGTAACACATCTTCTTTCCTGTCTGGAACTTAGTCAAAATTTCTGGTGTCTCCCCATTTCTCTCACCATTAATGCTTCCTCCCTGACTGAAGCCAAATGATACAGAATAGGGCAGACAGTTACTGCTGCTTTCTCTTGTTCTTTTTACCCGAAACAAACACCTTCCTGTGGAACTTTCCTGGCCATCAAAACTCATTCAAATCACATGTATTCAATAATACTCAAACCTTTTAATAAGTATATTATAGCCTATATAAATAAGCAATAATAAAAAAAAAAGGCTGTTTTATTCTCTCTGAGTTTTCAACAGTCATTCCAGTGAATGGTCTTCATTTAATCTGGAATTAAGTGAATCTGACGTCCCACAGAATCCTAACATCTCAGGGAACAGCAAAAATACGTGGTTTTATATAAAACTTTTTACTGACTTCTGTTAGAACTGTGAGCATTCAGTGTTTTAACAAACTAAACTTACATGTTTCAGTATCTGGGTCCTTAATATGACATTCCAATCCACAACTACCCCTAAAAAGTGAAGTTTAAGCAACTTGGGTCAACAAAGGAATGCACAGTTCACCTCTATATGTAGACTATTGGTATGGTATTTCCAGAAACATGGATAATTGGTCTGGTTTATGTTTGCAGTTAATTTATTAAGTTATATTAAGTTAATAAGGGAAAGAAAGGTACTGTCACTGGAGTAAAACTCCAGATTTCCAGTTTCACTAAGCCAGCACCTCCCATGTAGAAGAACGGAGACCTTCTGTATAGAAAGGCAGACTTGGGGAGGGGTGTCTGTTTTCTTCTAGAGATTACACGAACCCCAGCTGCCTCCTTCCGATGCTTCTGATACGTAAAATCACCGACGTCCAATAGGGATTTCACAACCACCAAAACAGCGACTTTCTCATCCGTCGAGCTTTTGAAAAGAATGTCCCTGTGGTTATTTCTCATGCCCAGTGAGTTAAGAGTTCAAATGGACTAAAATCCAGTCCTTCACATCATCGTAACTCGGTTACAACTCATCCTGTAACTACCGAAACCTTACTTGTGTGGGGGGGGAGAGGAAGGTGTATTGCTCTGCACTCTAGCAATGCCAACGATGTCCCTTCTCAATCCGTAACTGAAGCTACGATCTGCTGTAAAAATACTTTATTAGACATTTGCAGTCGTTCTGTAACAGCACCTTCACTCCCCCACACGTACACAACCGTGAGTCGTTGGTGGTGTTTTCTAATTCAACGAATTTTTCTTAAATGACTGTGAATTGTCTTTCACTGAGATTTAAGAAAAAAAAAAAAAAAAAAGCTGGGTCTGATATTTCTGAAGTGCGACTTCCTACCATAAACGGTCACGTAAAGAGCAGAGTCAGCACAACGGGCAGGATAACCCTAAAAAGATACCCCCCGAACTGAACAGAACACACAGAGCCCATGCAAATTACCAGAATTTCTGTTAAAACCTTGGCCCAAAATGAGTGTGTAAAACTGAAAGTACAATATGTACATTCTATTACAATTATATTGAATTTCCTAAAATAACAGGCAGCAAGTTCAGGTTTAATTCTTAACCGGTGTTCTAATGCCAGAGGATGGTGCTATTTCCCTGCACATCATCCAGGTAATTCAGAAACATCGTGCCTTTTACACACCAATGTTATTTACTCAAAGAATGTTGCTTTGGACTGTACTGCAGGAGTTCAAGCATTTCACAGAAGAAACCTTCCCTCATCCACAACATCTACTTATGCACCCAAAATTACTCCAGTACAAAACACAAGTTTAAACATAACGATAGTGAGCAAGGGAGACCTTAGAGCAGCCTTCCATTATCTGAAGGGAGCTCCAGGAGAGCTGGAGAGGGACTGTTTGTCAGGAAGTCTAGTGACAGGACGAGGGGTAATGGTTTTAAATTGGAAGAGAGGAGATATAGATTGGATATTAGGAAGAAGTTCTTTACTGTGAGGGTGGTGAGGCACTGGAACAGGTTGCCCAGGGAAGTTGTTGATGCCCCATCCCTGGAGGGGTTCAAGGCCAGGCTGGATGGGGCTTGGAGCAACCTGCTCTAGGGAGAGGTGTCCCTGCCCAGGGCAGGGGGGTTGGAACTTGATGATCTTTAAGGTCCCTTCCAACTCTAACCATTCTAAGTTGATAGTATGTAAAAAGTAGAATCATCTTACATCTATTCAACTCTTCCACAGCCATTCAGCAAAATTTCTCCAGCAACTTCACGAGGGGGACTTTTAAAGTTGCAGAAGGAAAAAATATATTTACTAGTCCTGCACAATTAAGTATGTTGAATCACAGAATTACAGAATGGTTAGAGTTGGAAGGGACCTTAAAGATCATCAAGTTCCAACCCCCCTGCCATGGGCAGAGACACCTCCCACTAGAGCAGGTTGCTCAAGGCCCCATCCAGCCTGGCCTTGAACACTTCCAGGGATGAGGTGCAAGAATTGAAGCTGCAAGAATTTTGGACAAGAGGTAATGGGCACAAACTTGAACATAAGAAGTTCCATCTAAACATGAGGAGGAACTTCTTCACTTTGAGGGTGTCAAAGCCCTGGAAGAGGCTGCCCAGGGAGGTGATGGAGTCTCCATCTCTGCAGACGTTCAAAACCCACCTGGACAAGTTCCCATGCAACCTGTTCTGGGTGGACCTGCTTCATCAGGGGAGTGGGACTGGATGATCTCCAGAGGTCCCTTCCAACCCCATTATCATTCTGTGATTCATTCCCTGATTTTCAGCATTTGTAAGTTCCAGAAAACTATTTAGCAAACTTTTAGACTCATGAAAACATAAAGGTAAGATTAGCTAAAACCTTTTATTTAATTTAATTCAGATTCTCTGAATTCTCAGCTCTCCCACTCTGATGGGGATGTTATAACCAGAGCAGATGCTGACTGGGACAGAAGGCTGACATACCTGTGGGAGAACAAATCAAATTTTTTTCTTAAAAACCAGTCACGCTTCTACTTGTCCATGCCTTCACTTTTTTGTTTCTCTACAAAGTTAGCCCTGTATAAGAAAAATACTTTTAATTTTTGCCCCTCCATGATTCCAGCAATAGCAGCGCAGACTGCAACGTCACAGCAAGGGGCACATTTTGGAGTGGAAGATTTTGTGGCTTCAGAGGACCAAAAGAATAATCAAATATTGTATGAAGAATTCATCAGCTATCAAAAAAACAACAGTTTAGAGACTTACTAACACACGATTTCAAAGAATCAGGAGTGTTCAACAGACTGACTACAGTTTAGAAGAAAAAAAAAAAAGTATCAAGGTCCAGCAGTACAGCAATTACTGAAGACACTGTGAATACACACACACTCTCCTTACTGTAAACTGAAACACAAATGCACTTAATAACAAAAACAATAGGAATTGTTCAAGAGTACAAGGGAAACAGACTCACTGGGTGACACCAACTTTAGCATTTCTACATGCAGGTTTATGGTAATTAAACAGCAAATCTTCAGAGATGTCCCCATTCGGTTTGTGCTTTTTTTCCTTCACATCTACATGTTTCTGAAATACCTCCAGGGATGGTGACTCCACCACCTCCCTGGGCAGGCTGCCCCAGTGCCTGACCACTCTTTCAGTAAACTCATTCTTCCTCATACCCAGTCTAAACCTCCCCTGCTGCAACTTCAGACCATCTCCTCTGCTCCTGTCATTATTCCCTTTGGAGAAGAGGCCAACACCCACCTCTCCACAACCTCCTTTCAGGGAGCTACAGAGGGCAATGAGATCTCCTCTCAGAATCCTCTTCTCCAAACTAAACATGCTATACCTCCAGGGATGGTGCCTCAACCACTTCCTGGGCAGCCCATTCCAACGCTTAATAACCTTTTCAGTGCAAAATTTTTTCCTAATATCCAATCTGAACCTCCTCTGGTCCAATTTGAGGCCGTTTCCTCTTGTCCCATCACCTGCTCTTTGGGAGAAGAGACCAATCCCATTCTCTCTACAAGGGCTTTTACTTCGTATTGTGACAAAACTGACTTCTTGATCGCCCTCACCACGTCCACCACCCCCTACTGAATAGAGATGGAGTTCTACTACTGGTTAGGACACTTCTCTGGCACCTGGTAAAAGCAGGTACAAAGTCCCTACTTTAACCAAAAGAAACTATAGCTATACTTACATCATCCACAGCACAGTAAACATTCAGACTCTTGACAGTGTTCTGGGGTGTTATTTTGCTAATGGGCCAGCTACCATCTTCCAGTGAAAAATTATGTCACTATAGACCACTAATGCACTTTGGGCACAAGCCTTAGTTTGAAGCCCACCATCATTTGGGGGTTGATCACATTTTGTTCACAGAAGGAACTCAAAGCAGACCCTTCTCACATTTTTAGCACAAATACTTAAATGCTAATTGAATTCTACAGTCTGGAGATGAACCCAACAAGACCTGCTTCAAGGACACTGCTCTGCTTCCATTAAGACAGAAAACTGCTATTGAAAAACAAGACACCAAAGTACAAAGACAAATTTACAGAACTTTTTCTGTATGAACACTAAATGTTCTTGTAAAAAACCCCACGTGCCAAAGAGTAGAGCAACTACCTACACTGAAAACTACAACTAGATACAAGAACACAAACAAAAACTTGTCGCCAACAAGAAAAAAAACACACAACCAAGCCTGAAAAGCATCGTGCCATTAGAAAATCCCAAAATAAAAATAATTAAAATATGTTATTTTGACCAAAGAAAGTAGACACGGTCATTTTCCAAATTGTAACAGAACAATGTTTAGTGCTCATGTTTTCTGGACCATAAACAATTTTAATAAATTGAGGAAACTGAGAAGGAAAAAGCTGCCTGTGTTTACCAGAATGGAAATAATGATGCTGGAAGGCAGGCTCCGATGAAGATGAAACCAGCAAAACACAAGACTAACATTTGACAAGTTTGCCTGCTCTGCAGAAACGACTCTGTTCTCTACAAGGCCTCCAGGTCAGTCAAGAAGCAACACTTTTTGCTTTGGATGGAAAAAAAATAAAATAATAATCTGAAGAAACAAGAACAAGCAGTGAAATAGGAACTAGTGTGTTACACGTAATAAGTGCTCTCACTTTTTAAGGCGATGAAGTAGAACAGTGTCTGCCCGTCCCAAGACTATGGGAAATTTTTTTTCAGAGCAAAATGGAACAGGTCCAGAGGAGGTCATGAGGATGGCTCAGAGGGCTGGAGCACCTCTCCTGTGAAGACAGGCTGAGAGAGTTGGGGTTGTTCAGCCTGGAGAAAAAAAGGCTCTGGGGAGACCTTAGAGCCCCTTCCAGTACACAAAGAAACCCCTTCCAGGTGCTCCAGGATGGATGGGGAGGGACTCTTGATCAGTGAGGGGAGACATAGGATGAGGGGGAAGGGTTTTAAAATGAAAGAGAGGAGATTTAGATATTAGGAATAAATTCTTTGGTGTGAGGGTGGTGAGCCACTGGAACAGGTTGCCCAGAGAAGCTGTGGCTGCCCCATCCCTGGAGAGGTTCAAGGGCAGGCTGGATGGGGCTTGGAGCAGCCTGCTCTGGTGGGAGGTGTCCCTGCCCATGGCAGGGGGGTTGGAACTGGATAGTCTTTAAGGTCCCTTCCAACCCAAACTCAACTCTATGATTCTATTCTTAAGGAGAGGCATCCATGTCCACAGCTGCGATTTAAGTAGCTAACTACTGTCAACAAATATTTTAAGAAAAAGAAAACAAAAACAGCTGCTCACGTGAACTAATAATACAGCTCATGGAATGACACAAAAGGCACCTCTGACAGCTGATGAGCCCAAAATACATAGAACTTCCAGACCCAGCAGCTCACAATCTCCTGCTTTCAAAAGAGCTGTATCAAAAGCTGGAGGACAGAGTAGAAGACACAACATTTTACAGGGTTTTACAAAAAAAGCACAGCTCAAAAGGACTGCAACTTGAAAATCCTACCCTTTTTGCTATTCCAACCAGTCTCTTAACACCCAAAACTTAAGAAGGTACCGCAAACGTATCACCTTGTAAGAAGTTAAATTATAGATTAACTCAGTTTCTTTTACAAAGCTGTGAATCTTAAAACAGTATAATACACACATTTAAAGGTCACCTGAGCAATTACTTCAAAGAGAAAACTGTTAAACATGTTCAGATTTTTCCCATTTTTAATATTTCAGAAAGAATAAATGTTAGGAAAGGACAAATTGGAAACAACAGGCATTAAAAATGCATTGTTCTCCTTTGCACATGTAAATTAGGTAAAGTTAAACATTTCACACAATCTGTTCATAGGAAATTTGCTGAGTGAACATACACCTTTTATAGTACTCGTTTTACTAGGACTAAATGTAAAGTAATGAAGCAAAACACATACACTTACCAAAATCAAGCAAAATAATTAACAAGGTGCTGTTCTTCCTTTGGTTTTTGTTTGGTTTTTTTTGTCTTCTCCAAATTAGAGACTAATATTGATCAAGTTCCTGCTCTGCCTCCCCTTAACCATTCCAAGATTTTAGATTAAGGGGTGATGGTCTATACCATAAATTCAACTTTCCATAATTTCTCAACTAAAAATACTAAGTAGCTTTAAAATAAATAAATAAATAAATAACTGCAGGATCTCAATTCTTCAACAGAAATTTCAGAAACGGTACTTAAAGTTTTAACACTTTTTCTTATACCAAACTCACCTCAAATAATTGAAATTAGAGCTACAAATTATTTCTGTGTAGATGGGACACTAAGTATTCTGTAGATGTTCAACAGCAATTTCAAAAAGCTGACACAAGGAGAAAACACATCTATTACTACTATTTCACTATTTATCATAGAATCATAGAATGGTTAGAGTTGGAAAGAACCTTAAAGATCATCAAAGTTCCAACCCCCCTGCCATGGGCAGGGACACCTCCCACCAGACCAGGTCGCTCCAAGCCCCATCCAGCCTGGCCTTGAACCCCTCCAGGGATGGGGCAGCCACAGCTTCCCTGGGCAACCTGTTCCAGTGCCTCACCACCCTCACAGCAAAGAACTTCTTCCTAAGATCTCATCTAAATCTCCCCTCTTCCAATTTAAAACTGTTACCCCTTGTCCTATCACTCCGCTCCCTGACCAAGAGTCCCTCTCCAGCTCTCCTGGAGCTCCCTTCAGATCCTGGAAGGCTGCTCCAAGGTCTCCCTGGAGCCTTCTCTTCTCCAGGCTGAACAGCCCCAGCTCCCTCAGCCTGTCCTCCGAGCAGAGGTGCTCCAGCTCCCTGACCATCTTTGTGGAGATGTGACTGCTATTTATTGGAAGGGACCTTGACTGGTCATAATTATTCTAGAGAACAAGAATTTCATTCTACTTTACTACTGGGATTCAAAGCTCAGCTTTCCTTCCAGATATTCCTCTGTTTTAAAACACTTTTTTATACACATATCTCCTAAATTTGAGCAACTCCTGTCATCTGGGGGAAAAAAAAAACACAAACAAACAAACAAAAAAAACTGCATTCTTGCCCTGTTCATATAATAGAGTACATCTAGAGGTAGGGGGGAAATGCAGAGGAAGTGCTGGCTATTAAAAAATACAAAGCATAAGGAGAAAGAAAAGCTTCTGAATTCTTTGTTATTTACATGTGTTAGTGGCAACACATTTACAGAGAAAGAATCTTTGAAACCTGGGTGTGAATCTGCTAAAGAGCTCTGAATCTAACTTGCAAAACAAACTCAAGCTGCATCAATGATCAAGCAACCTGAATGTACCTGCAGTCCAGAACTTCTGCAGTATTAAAAACAACATAGTACCAGAAAACAAAACAAAACAATTTAAAAAACACCCCACAAACAAACAAACAAAAAAAGACCAACAAGTTCACACATCTATTACTATTATTTTAGAGACAAATCTTAAGCTAACAGAAAGGACACAAAGGCAGTCTTCCTGGACTAGAGCATCACAGAATCAGTGAATGATATGGGGTTGGAAGGGACCTCTGGAGATCATCCAGTCCAACCCTCTGCCAAAGCAGGTCCACCCAGAGCAGTTGCACAGAACGTGTCCAGCTGGGTTTTGAATGTCTCCAGAGACAAGACTCCACCACCTCTAGGCAGCCCCTTCCAGGGCTCTGCCGCCCTCACAAGAAAGAAGCTCCTCCTCATGTTTAGATGGAACTTCTTCTGTTGAAGTTTGTACCTATTCCCTCTTGTCCTCCCACAAGTCACCACTAAAAAAAGACTTACCTACACCTGTGTTATTTATGTACATTATTATTCTGAAAATTTCTTATTCATGGTTAGAGTGGGAAGGGACAACAAAGATGACCCAGTTCCAGTCCTCTGTCCTGGGCAGGGACACCTCCCACCAGACCAGGTGGGCTCCAAGCACCATCCAGCCTGGCCTTGAACCTCTCCAGGGATGTGGCAGCCACAGCTTCTCTGGGCAACCTGTTCCAGCATCTCACCAGCCTCACAGCAAAGAATTTCTTCCTCCTAAAATCTAATCTAAATCTCTCCTCTTTCACTTTGAAATCCATCCTATGGCTCCACTCCCTGATCAAGAGACTATCTCCACCTCTGCTGTAGCCCCTTTAGGTACTGGAAGGTTACTAGATTCCCCATTTTCCTACAAAGTCTTCTGGTACCAGCCAAATGTACCTGAATTCCAGAGTTATCAAAGATAACTTGTTTTTTTATAAGTCAAAAAACCAACACAGAATGAACATCACCACAACCTGAATAAGCGAAGCCTATATTTGAAAAATAAACCTATAGATAGATGCGATGTGAAACAGCACTGGATGCTCTACACTTTGTCAAAATCATTCAGAGACAAGAACTGATTCAGAAAAAGCTGTGTGGCTGAGTTTAGAAGAAAAACTGACTACTAGCAAAATATAACCTGCAGTTTTAAATAAGATTTATCAGATGCAGATGAATGCCAGGGCAAATTAATTTGCCAGTCTGAAGCAGAGCTTTGAATTCTATCCACACTTAGGAGAGGAACTTGCATGGACTCAAGCTCATCGCTTAATGTTCTCCTCTTCCTCAGTGCAGTGAAAGATGAATTGGACCTTTCACATTTCCAGAGGTACCTGCAAGCCCACGAAGAGCATCCGCAACTTTAAAATAGTTTGATCCTATAGAATCATAGAATTGTCTAGGTTGGAAGGGACCTTTCAGATCATCCAGTCCAACCACCAACCTAACTGATAAAAACCCATCACTAAACCATGTCACTGAGCACTAAGTCAACTGGACTTTTCAATACCTCCAGAGATGGTGCCTCAAACCCTTCCCTGGGCAGCCTATTCCAAGACTTCATAACCCTTTCCGTGTAAAAATTGTTCCTGATACCCAACCTGAACCTCCCCTGGTGCAACTTGAAGCCGTTTCCTCTTGTCCCATTGCCTGTGACTTGGGAGAAGAGACCGACCCCTGCCTCTAAGCATAAACATCAGAAAAATAGCACTAAAAGCATACAATTCAAACCACATTTCTGCCTGGAAAAATGCTTACTTAGATCTTGAAGTGGCATTTTTCCTCCTTTTTTCAATGTACGCACTCGGTGTATAATGCAGTTTCACCCCCTTGCCCAGCTGACAAGCAAAGTTAGTCATTTTCCTGTTTATGTGGGTAAGCAACAGGGAAGAGGAAAACATTGAAAATAGGAAAATGTGATTCTAAAAAAACACAAAAAGTGCTAACAAGGACTGAAACAAGGAGTACCCAAAACAACTTCAATTTGTATTTTGGAATTAGTTAGACAGAAAATTTCCATTTAGGCTGAGTTTTTATACACAGTGAAAGTATGGAAGAAGAACCAGTCAAAGTTCTTCCATGTCTCTGCCAACTGGGCTTGAAAGCTCCTGCAGACACAGGTATTTTCCATGTTAAAGTTCCCTAGTTTTCCAAGCTTTTGGCATTTTAACTTCTAATTTCCACCAGGGATTCTGACAGTAAACTCATAACTTTTAAGTTTAATGGCCATTTTGAGAAGGATTTTTAAGGACCATCAAAGTTCCAAACCCCCTGCCATGGGCAGGGACACCTCCCACCAGAGCAGGTGGCTCCAAGCCCCATCCAGCTTGGCCTTGAACCCCTCCAGGGATGGGGCAGCCACAGCTTCTCTGGGCAACCTGTTCCAGGGTCTCACCACCCTCCCAGTAAAGAACTTCTTTCTGGTACCTAGAGTAAAAGAGAAGGGAGGAGTCCGGCTTGTTAAGCATTTATAACTGTCTACTTTAAGGACAAAAACCCTGGTTTTATGAAAGACTAGGAAAGCTGAGATAATGAACAAGAAGCAATATTTTGTCACCCCAAACCAAACCAGTTCAGGTCCAATCAGAAGCACAGAAATAGCAAGTGGGTGGCTTTTTTGTTGGCACATATGTGGCATAACACACTAGACTGCACAACTAACATGTTTTATAACAATACTGAATCACACAGAATATTAAAAAAAAAGAAATTATGATGCTGCAGAAACACCTCCAGAAGCCAGCACAGAGACAAGGTAGGTATCAATAATGCAAATTTTACAGGGAAGAAACAACACTATCTGTAGTGGAGGGACAACTAGCAAAAACAGACACTGTAAAGTAATTTTGTTTTAAGCTTGCTTTTTTACACCTTCCTGGCTTCTACCTTTTAACTTCATTTCTGAATTTTTACTTGCATTTCCTATTAGCGTTCAAGCTCCTTTTCATCAGTAACTGATATATATTTTAAACAGGTTCTTTTCTTCCCACAGTTCCGGATTTGAAATGCCTATATTTCCAATTTTTAGGCATCTTACTAGTTTCTAGAGCTAAAACGCATTATGACTGTGAAATACTGTCTCAGCCTTGTCAAGAGCCTTGCTTTGAGAACTGAAGCACAAACTTCAGGCAAGATTTCCAATGTTTAAATTGATATATAACAGCACGACAACAGCAATCATTCATCCTTAAAACTTAAAAAAAATGGGACTCCAAGCATTGTTTCCTGGCACGGCAGCAATCACATCTGAGAAATTAGTAAAATCTTCACTTTACCTTCTAAAGATACAGAGAAAACCAACTGATGGGTCAACTTTACCATGACCTGAAAGGACTGAGGTAGAAGGCCACAGTAAAAACAAGTGGAGCTACCGTTTCCCCAAGATCTCTGGTTCTTCTGGAATCCCAGTATTCTAAGGACACAATCATTTTTAGTTTAATCTAAATTCTCTCGGCTTCCAAGCAGAACAACAACTTTTGTATACAATACAGTCAACTATGAAAATGACTGGATTTGTATTCATGGAATCAGGGAATGAGGGACTTGTCAGAGTTGGTAGGGACCTCTGGAGATGATCCAGTCCAACTTCCCTGCAAAAGCAGGATTGCCCAGAGCACAGCACTCAGGGCTGCATCCAGGTGGGGCTTGAAGGTCTCCAGAGAAGGGGACTCCACACCCTCCCTGGGCAGCCTCTGCCAGGGCTCTGCCACCCTCACCAGAAAGTTCTTTCTCATATTTGGATGGAACTTCCCGTGTTCCAGCTTGTGCCCATTGCCCCTCGTCCTATTGGTTTACACTCTGTCCCAATAAAAGATAAATCAAACTACTGCTAAAGGACCATAAAAGAAAACTCAGAAAAAGGCTGGAGTGTCACTTTTTCCAGTGTAGGTGTACAGTATGTACGAGGAGAACCTCAAAAAGGTATCTCAAAGGATTTTTAAAAGCTCTTCATTGCTGGTGACACATTTTTCCCTGAAATAAGCCACTTCCTTTCTAAAACCCACACAGTGCCTCAGTGTCAAGATTCAGTAGCTTCTCAAAGTCTGTGTATACACTTTTCTTACACAAAACACGGAAGTCTTAAATTCTCATTATTTTCCATGATTTAAGATATAACTATATCATCAGTCATGTCAGATTTCAAACATTTCCATTCAGTAACGAAGGTGTTCTCTTTGTCACCAACAGAATACACGCCAAAACTCAGCATCACTGGGTACAACGGGCTCTCATCCCTGGAGCGGACATTTNCTGCGCTGGACCTGTTCCAACAGTTCAATGTCCTTTCTATGTTGAGGACTCCAGAACTGAACACAGTACTCCTTGTCCCCTTACTGATAAGTCAGCACCAGCAATTGAATTTGGGGACAGAAATTTCTTCTGAGCTACTTAGGTATAAGTAATCTATTTTCAAATGTGTGAAATCAAAGCATTAGAGCCCAATACAATACATGGAGGTAAAACCTGAGAAACTCTAAGCCAATGAAAATATATTGCACCTCACTTCAGAATATATTGCACTAAACTTCAGAATGTTTGCTTCTCCAGGATGTCTCTGGAATTCTCCCTCTAAAAATCACAGTATCAGTTTGTTTTGTTTTTTTCACTTAAGATTCCCAACTTGACTAGTCCATCAACCACAAAGCAGCAAGGACACAAGTTAGGTGTTAAAGCACAATAATCTGTACTCTGACACTTTGCATTAGGAAGCAAACGCTATCACAGTGTCCATCTGTAGCATAAAAAGACAGAAGATAAATAAGTATTTATCCATGGACTGAGAAACTCCCATCATCCTGAACCAAAACCAAACCTAACTGCGCTCACCTGAGTCCAAATTAAAAGCTAATTACATTAAGTCACGTTGTGGTAATGTTTGTGGGGGTTTTGTATATTTTTTTACTGGTGTAAAGCAGCATGAAGGAAGCTATTTATACAGGAGATGAAAGAAAAAAGGATTCTAGAAAATTAAAAGAAAGCAACATTAACAAAATGCAAGCTCAGCACCTTCTAATTTTACTTGTGGCTTGTCTTATTGAAACGGCCCACGTGTTTTAACAGCTATGCTAAAATCGTAAATACATACAGTATTTATAAAAATCATAAATCAAAAATAAATGCCAGTGAAGAAATACTTGCTTTTCTGTTAAAAGCTGCAAGCAAAGCAGTACAGTCCAATATTTAGAAAACCAGACTTGAGCTTCAGACCTGTGCCCCATTCCTAGACTATGTGGCATATCATGAGTAAGGCTTTTCAGTTTCCTATGCCTTACTTTCAATTTTGACTCCTGACTGTGAAGCTTGTTTCTTATTAAATATTTATATGTATTAAATATTTATATGTAGCCCTGTTCTCGGTGCTATTCCAGAGAAACCACTGTAATGCAAAATAGCCAGTGCCCCAAAAAGACAGCGCAACTATGAGAACAACTTCATTAACAAAACCCACTCGATTCCTTCCTACCCCGACAGCAATCAAACTAAACATGCTCAGTTCACAGTAGTTTTAATTTCCTGCAAGGACTGCATCTTTACAGATACCTGGCCTCCTTCTTGCTGGTACCTCACTAAAACCAAAAATTTTAGGCGTCATAAAGTGGTTAACAATTCAGTTCACAATGCCCGAAATGGAATAGAATCTTGCTCACTCACCAGTATCTGTTTGTTCTGTGACACCAACAAGAGAAAAAGAAATGAAAATGCAATTCAGCCAGAAAAAAAGGCGAGCAGAAACAAAATGAATCTGCACAGAATGCAGATCCTTTTGACTAAGGGGGGACTATTTTTTACATGAAGTTCAAATTTCAAAAAAGTGTTTAAGAAAGGTTTTTCAGAGAACCCACAATCGCCAAACAAAATTACTTGCTTCTCTTGACTCCAGTGAAAGCAAACGTACTACAACTGTGCACTTCAGGTGGCAAGCTCCAAACATCACCAATACCCACCGCTTAGATCAAGCAGGGGATGCCCCAGAAATGCTGCCTATGCTGCCACTTAAAAATAAATCTATCTTGAGATTTCATCCCTTAATTTTATGGACAAAAAGACTCAAAATAGCCAATAGAAATATTAAAATAATGCGCATCTCCATCAGCTTTTACCTTCATATATTGACACGACAGCAAGTAAAAACTTCACAGGCAACTTTTCTCTAAAATCATAGAATCACAGAATGGTCAGAGTTGGAAGGGACCTTAAAGACCATCAAGTTCCACCCCCCCTGCCATGGGCAGGGACACCTCTCCCTAGAGCAGGTTGCTCCAAGCCCCATCCAGCCTGGCCTTAAACACTTCCAGGGCTGGGGCATCCACAACTTCCCTGGGCAACCTGTTCCAGTGCCTCACCACTCTCACAGGAAAGAACTTCTTCCTAATATCTAATCTAAATCTCCCCTCTTCCAATTTAAAACCATTAAATCATTTAAAATCTCTATATTCTTCTTTTAAAAGAGTAAGACAATTTTTACTATGTCTAATTCTTAACAACTTCTTGATGAGTTCTTTCAAAACGTATCATTTTAATCTCTGCAACCCTTTTAAGTATTCCAGTCATTTTACTTCCAGAAAGCTGTAAAGAAGGGCAACGGGTTATTTTCTAAAGGAATCCTACCAGCACTAAGCATCCACATCAACTACTTGACCAACAAAGCACTGACGTGCCTCAGAAGTCACTGAAAATTATCAGATGAAACACAATAGTTTCACAAAAGAAGTTTCCCTTACTTTCCCCCAGAAAATCCTCTAAGGTCAAAACCAGGAGCGTGCACAAAGAAGTGTAGGTAACTGAGACTCATGACATTTCCACCATCTACACAGCAGCTTGGACATAGTGAAGTGAACATAAAAATCTACTGAAGAGTTGATCAGCTACAGTCTACACTTCACACAAACCAGAAAAAGATTTAAGCTATTCATAAAAATTCAGCTCAGTTTCCAAAACAATCAGAAAAGCAGAGAAGCATCCCCTTTTGGAACTCTAGAAAGTTCATTTTTAGTGAATGAATTACAACATGATGAAATTTGTTCATTTTTTTTTTTTTTTTTCCCAACCACTACTCATTATCAAGGTTTAAAAAACACTTCAACAACTTTGAAAAGCTGGGTACTTTAGATCTGAAAGGTAAGTGAACAATTAGGTTTATAACCCTAAACTACAGCCCTTGTACAAAAGCACAGTGATAAACTAAATACATTTCATAAAGACAACCAAGATCCTTCTTCATTCAAATACTGTGTATTGCTATTCATTTTTGCAGTAGGAGTAGCTCTCTTTTAACTTTTTGCCTAAGTAGAGTTTTTCAGAAATGGCTGATTACTGAAAAAGGTATTTGAACAACACGATTAGAGGAAACGGGGCAAAACACCAAATTGCAAAGACTACCTCATCACCGCACCACTTCATCTCTTAGAAATAAGATTTTGAAATACTCTTGTGCAACAGTTCCAGAAAATGTAGTACCTTTTGCTGCCTCTGAAGCTTAAGATACTGAGAATTGTCTTAACAATTCCATGAAGAATTACTCATATAGTTATTCCTGAATAAAAAGTAAAAACCAGGTATATGAACTTTCAATCACATGGGTCTTTTTAAATCTGAAGCTTATGTTCTTAACACACTATGCTTTTCTCAGAAGAGTTTTCTGTTGTTATTGAAATACAGCTACATATAATTAAGTCAAAGCACACCCCAGAAAGTACAAAGCATCAAGCGTTTTTGATATCCCGATGGGTGCTGTCACTTTCCTACCCTTCTCACAGAACCATAGAATCATTCAAGTTGGACAAGACCTTTGGGATGATCGAGTCCAACCACCAATCCCACTCTACAAAGTACTCTGAAACACATTCAGGGATGGGGACTCAACCACCTCCCTGGGCAGCCTCTTCCAGTGCCTGACAACTCCTTCCATGAAGAATTTTTTCCTAATGTTCAGCCTAAACCTACCCTGTGTCAGCATGAAGCCATTCCCTCTTGTTCTGTCACTAATTCCCTGTGAGAAAAGATCAGCACCAACCTCTCTACAATGTCCTTTTCAAGTAGTTGTAGAGAGCGATGAGGTCTCCCCTCAGCCTCCTCTTCCTCAAACTAAACAGTCCCAGCTCCCTCAATCATTCTTCATAAGATTATCCATATTTTCCCTTTCAATTTGCCCTGATTTCCCAAAACAAGTTCAAAAATGGAACGGATATTTAGAGACAAGTTAAGAATGCTGATTTTAAAAAAATCAACTGTATTAGCTCTAATTTCTGCTGTATGAAAGAGCTTGAAAACTAGCTTTAGGCAGTTGCTTCTTTCTTATTTCGCTGACATCCTTTCCTACTTAAGATCCAAATAAGGTTTAAAAGATGCTATCAAAATGACCTAAAGAAGCCCAAATTTTCACAAACCCATTTCTAACCAAAAGCCAACGGGAGCCTCAATACAGTATCTGAAGACATATTGGTAGATGCCAGTTCTTGTCTTATTTTCTCCAAAGGCATCTTCCACGGAAAGCAGTTACATCCATGCAAACCTAGGCAAGAACTGGAGCCTGTTTCCACAGTAGACAGAATCATCATAAAACATTCAATCACAACTCTATTTCTATCAGGTAAGTTAATAAGAAAGTGTAATTAAGTCAGTCCTTTAAGAATATGCATTTTATTTAGGTACATAAAGCGATGTCCACAAGGCAATTTTATATTAAAATTATGCAGCAACCACTTAAAAATTATGTACAAAATAAATGTATGTACAAAATAAATGTATATACAAAATACCTTAGGAGTAATACAGTCTGAATACCAGAAGTTGCATGTCTACAGAGTTTAATATCCTCTTTTTTATGTCCGTATGCAAACCCAGACACAAGTACTTTGCAATGTTAATACGTGGATTCCAAACTAAATAACACAATTTGACAAAGAAACACACCAGCTGCAAAACTGGGAGGGGAGGGGGGTAGTTTTATAAATACATCAATAAAATAAGCTCACTATGTTAAGCATAAAAATCAAGAGTTTAGTTAACAAGAACTCCAACATTCATTAGGTGGAAATACCTCAGTGCAAAGGCCAAATGCAGACTTCTCACACAAAAAATGCCATATCCCATAATATCATGCAGCATTCTAAGACAATTAAACCTATCACTAACGACACAAACCCGGTTCTCAGTAAGGAAATTAAGGAATAGTTAAGGAAGCCATTAAAATACCTCTTTCATTTAAAAAGCAAATATACTAACACATTATCTTTTGTTTGCCAAAACAAAACTGTAAAATTTTCCAAGCATGGAAATAAATGATCTCTGCTGAAAATAAATTGGAATTCAGGTTTATCCACCACGCTGCAGTGTTCAGCCTTCAGGGCTGGACTAATTCAAGGCTCACTTTGGGATTCAGGGACTGTAAAATGAAGAAGAAACCCTCCCCTCCTCCTTCCACACGGAACAGCATGTATTGCTTCTTCCAAAACTCTACCATCACTGAGAGAGATGCAAATGAAAAAGCATTTATATATGAAAATCTAGCTACCCAACAAGATGCACGATAAATATAAAATGCTCATGTCCTTTGGCTTCAGTCACTTGTTCAAACTTTAATCTGCAATAAACCCATGGGAAAACCGAGCTCTGAGTCCTACACACTGCCACCTACTACCCGGACACACTTTCCAAGGGAACCCCTAGTTCAGGCTCTAAAATTATTACAAATTCTAAGATCTATGCAAAGAAGAGCGGTCAGGGGAATGAGACAGCAGACCAACACCAAAGAGAAGTTCAACAAAAATCCAAGAAAAGATTTAGAGGGAAAAATGAAAGTTATTTGATGAAAATTTCAAAAAACATGCAGAAATCTCTTATCTACATTAATTAGGGTCTCAAGAGTATTTGGAAAATAAGAAAAAAAACTCACTTAACAATATACCGGGCATGACCATGCCAGGTTTTGCACTACTATTTCACTTTTAAATATTACAATTTATCTACTAGAAGGAGACATACAATTTTGCAGAAAGTGAACTTGAATTTTAAACTCTCTGAAGAGTTTAAAGAGTCTCATTTTTGCCTTGGTGGAAAAAAAAGACTTGGGTTTTCAAGCAGTGGGAAGTTAGTATTTCAACTAACTACAGAGAAACTGATCATGAAGAAGCAGAATCACAGAAATCATGGAATGGTTAGAGTTGGAAGGGACCTTAAAGATCATCCAGTTCCAGCCCCCCTGCCGTGGGCAGGGACACCTCCCACCAGACCACACTGTATTTCAGACTGTTCAAAGTATTTCACATTCTTCAAAAAAGCAGAATTTGCTATCAGGACTAAGGAACAACACAACCAGCATAGAATGGGCATCAGTCAGACTTTTGTATGAAGTCTTCTCAGGAAACAAATCAATTCTACTCCCGCTCATGAACTTACTAGATCCAAGTATTTACACGGGGTTTTCTTATTTACAGCTCAAGGTTTTAAGGCACTCAAAATAGGTGAGGACAGAGACATCTAAATTAACGTATCAGCTAGAACACAAACACTGCAGCGCTGTCTTTATGTAAAATTTTTTATTAGTAAAGGTTAGAAACATTACTTTCATCCAAAAAGGTCAGAGGTCACACTGCTCGTAGTCCTAAACGACACCAGCATCAACCAGACAAACCAGCAAAATATACAGAATGTGACATTTGTACCTGAGAGCACTGGAACACGTTGGATTTTTGATTTAGAAACAAAACCATAGTGCAACCTGAAGTCAGGAATATACTGAAAGTTTTGACATAACATGCTCAACAAAAATTAGACTTAAATTAGATGAAAAGTCTATCTCCTCTCCCACATTAGCTGCCAAGTTGAGCGTGATTAAGTGTGTGGCAGTATCTGAAGAAGTCTTATTTTTCTAGCTGCAGCAACACCTTTATTGCACTTATTGCTGTTCAGGATCTAAAACACTAACACTGGAAATATATTAAAAGTAGTAACATAGTAGTGATTTTAGCACCAGAATCTGGTGCTAAAAACTAACTAATAAGTCCAGACCATCCTGATTCTGATCTTCCAGCTAAAGATTCAAAGCAACAGCAATGGGTGCAAACAGAAGAGAATATATTTCCATCACTAAAGGAAGTTTTCTTCAAAACAGACCCGAGGCAGGCAGACACAAACAGCACTTGTGCTTTGCCAGATTGTTGAGTTTCTCTTTTTTTGTTGTTGTTCTTGTTTTTTTTTTCCATTGAGCAAAGACTTTCACGCTAAAGTTGAAAGAATTGTTACTCCCATCCTTTTCTGAAAGGCTTGAGAATAAACCATAGAATCCCAGTGAAACTTGCCATGAAAAACAAGCCACATAAACCTATACCTCTATACCTGTAAAATAGCTGGTTTAAAACACTGAAGATTGCATTTTGGCAGCTTATTGGTAATTGGAGGGGGAGAACCACAATTTAATTGCTTGCTCCCCTACAAATTTGGTCCTATTCAAAAACCATACACATCCTATCACAAGGAAAACTGTCAAAACCTGAGGTTAGTGAGGCTTTTAAAAACTATCAAGATAGGAGAGAATCATGACATCGAGCTGAAACATCAATTACAAGGCTGGCAGTTTAACAACATCAGAAAAATCTAACTTTAAGAACATTTTAATCAAACAGTCATAATGTAAACTGAGGTTCCTGCTCCTCAAAGCTATACATCACGTAGAAAAACTACATCACTTTACAAAATAATCAGTGTTATTCCCAAGGAACTGTAGCTTCAACACCCAGAGAGACGTTTCAAGAAGTCTGACATGAGTTTATACAATTTTGCACGTGCAGTATCTAAATACTCAAGTTCAAGACTTTGCAAAAGTTAAAAATGTCCAATGGCCAGTGAAAAATAGGCAAAAATAAAGATATTCAGTGCAACAGTTTAAAAGTTGACATAGAAATCTGCTACCCAACAGTGAAAATTTTAGTCTGTCAATTAAAAAAAATAGATTTGATTCTGGATTATAAATAGGTCCTATATAATCAAAAGTTTTTGTAATGCACCAAGATAAAAATGCTGATTTTTTTTTTTCCATTAGTCTCTTTTAAAAGCTTTTTTTTGTTTAGCTTTCACAATATCATCTGGAGATGCTGTCTGGAAGTCAAATGGTGTTATGGCTATCAGAGGACCAGTTTCCTTGGGTTTTACATCTTGTACTTGTCTACTGTACAGGAAAGCTTTATGTACCCCAACCTTGTGCCTCTTATAACCTTTTGGAGGGTACCGGAGACACAGGGTTAAAGCAAAAGCTGAAGGTCTCGCACGCAACGTCTTCATCCATGAAAGGGACAAATCCTGACTTTTAGGACTAAACCCTAAAAACCCCCTGGGTTTTTTACTTGTTTTGGCAAAACTAGAACATTTTCCTTGTTTATCTTTTAAAAGTTTAGTTCCAGGGCTTGGGATATTTGAGTGTCCTACCATGTTTTGCTCTGCAGATACATCTGCATTTTTCAGAAGGACACGTAAATCAATGTTGGGTCTTTTAGAGGGTCTCGATTTGGTTACGTTGAGCATGGGGAAGTCCGTCTTTTGTTGACTTTTATCTATTTCAATAGTCTCTGCTATTAAATCCGAGAGGGATAAATTCTCTACCTCCTTTAGGGGAGAAACTTTGGACAGAGCTAGAGAAGACAAAGATCCCGTTAGCTCTGGCATCCCACCTGGAGTTTGGGGCTGGCTTACTAGTTGTGATAACGACAAAGATCCCACTAGGTCTGGCATCCCACCTGAAGTTTGGGGCTGGTTTATCAGTTGTGACAGCGACAAAGATCCTGCTAGGTCTGGCATCCCACCTGAAGTTTGGGGCTGGTTTATCAGTTGTGACAGTGACAAAGATCCTGCTAGGTCTGGCATCCTACCTGAAGTTTGGGGCTGGTTTACTAATTGTGATAACGACAAAGATCCTGCTAGGTCTGGCATCCCACCTGGAGTTTGGGGTTGGTTTACTAGTTGTGATAACGACAAAGATCCCGTTAGCTCTGGCATCCCACCTTGAGTTTGGGGTTGACTTACTAGTTGTGATAAAGGTGAGGTTCCCAGTTTTGTATCAGTGAGACTTGCTGTTGACTGGGTATAAAGATCAGCCAAAGAATAACAGGGGCTAGAACTGCTTTCCTGGTGCTCCTGAAGTAACTCGGCCAACGATGCACTCCCAGACCTCAATGCTGGCAAAGCAGTCAAGTCTGAAGAGGGGCTTTCTTGCTTCCTACTTTGCACAAGCGAAGAGGAATTTTCAAGGAGTTCATTCTTTCTGTTTACAGCATGCCTGACTTGGTTATCAAGAGCCAATTTTCCTAAAGCACTCGTTAAACACGGAGGACTGTAAAAATTTGCATTCCTATTACAATCAGAAGCATTCGAGGAAACGAGAGGAATGCTGTCTTCAGGACTCGGGGAATCACAAACCAGGCTCTGCATCAGCAAGGATTTCAAGTCCTGTGTTTCCTTGCATTCCAGCTTCTTAAAGGAAGGATTTCCAGCTGGGTTACTTCCTACGCTAAAGGAAAAATCTTCACTGGCAGGAACCGAACTTACTGCATTAGCGCTTTCTGGTAGTGGATTCTCTGCCTGTTTATTCACAAGTTCACAAAATGATCCTTTACACAAATCACCACCAAAAGAAGGCAAAGAGGATTTCAATCCTTCCCTTTCAGGCGAAGATATGCTGGGTTTTTCAGCGTTAAGGGGCATTTTGTCATTTGTAATTAAAGAGTAACAAGCTGAACCACTCTGTGCTGTCAGGTTTCCAAACTGAGGTTTGTTGGTGTTATCAGCAACATTTCCTACTGCACAAGAGAAACTGTCTGTGTCAACACACGTTTCTGGACAACAAAGTAAGTCTCCTTACCTTACAATAGCCAATAATTTTCAGATGGAAGTGCAGCCACAACGAAATATCCATTTGTTGTTTGGGGTTTTTTTATAAGTTGACAGCAGCAACAACAATAAAAAAAAAAATCAAGAAGAAACATGAAAAGGCATTTATTTACTAAGTGTTATCCAAAGATATGCAATGTTCTACAATTAAATTACAGGTATCTACTGAAATACCTAAGAAATTTTAGGAATCTGCAAAGAATGGCAGTAAAGATTATGAAGATTTAAGCACAAATCAAAATTAGGAAGCTCCTGCGTAGGCACTACCCACAAAAGGGAGATACTGGGGATGGGAGATGCCAGTTCACCAAACAAATAATGGAAGTGCATAAAACTTAAAGATGTCCAAATTTTTAGGACATGTATTCACTCAGTTAAATCATATATTAGAAATCAGAAGTTTACTGTGAACTGCAGATGGTTACAGTTTGAATTTAAGCTGACACTAAGGTTTTATTTTGACTTCTAGCTCAGGAAAAGCTACTGTTTCCTTTAAATGTTTTTAGAACACAGAAATAGAAAAGTAAGCTGGTCTTTTCTGATTTTTCTTATAAATTACTAAGGCAATAAACAAGCATCTTCACAGCTTGTAAAGCCAAAATTAAACTGTACTTAGAAATGAATCACCTTGAATGTAAACAATTAAAATGAAGGTAAAGAATTAAATAGAAATATACCTTTTGCCGTCTTTCCTACAATCACAGCGTCCTCGTTCCTGGTCTTCACATTTTGCTTACTGCCTTGTGAAAGTACAAGATCCAAAGCCTTCTCTGCATCGAATTTACTATCCAGGACTGCTTGCACCATTGCTTGCTCTGGTACAGACTCTGCCAGGACTTCTCTCATTTGATCAAGGCATGAATTAAGACGGGCTAAAAGAGACATATTACTGTTAGAAACTGCACCCAAAAAACAAGTATAACACACACCTGATTAACAAAAACATCTGAAAAGTATCACAGTAAGAGATAAAACATTCATTTCAGTCTCACTTACTGCCACGATAAACTTTGCCCCCAAACCCTGCAGAATATCTGACTAATTTCAGATACTGTTGTAAGGAACACATCACTGAATACTATTTATTAGTCTATAAACTCTCAATATCTAAATACTTAGATGTTGTAAAATTAACTACCTTCACTGCAGAGAAGAAATACAATAATCACCTTAAAATTATCCAAAGTAATTTAGTGTAATCCCATTGAAAGCATATTTTAAGTGTTTACAAATGCTATAATTAACACTCGAAGTAAAACGGCATTTTTGGGGATCTCTGGCCTTAACAATGGAAAACTCTAGATCAACAGAAACTGCCTGCAACCTTTACCTTTCCTAAAAGAGTAATTCATTTTTTGACTGATAAAAACCAATTTTCTTTGAAGCACATTTCTGTAACTAGTGTAAGCCTTCACTAAGGTAAGTTTCTGAAGTCTTGACTTTCCACACAAGAAGAGACTGAGAACTCAGCAGGCTGCTCTGGAAGCACTGTGCTCATCAGACATACACAGGCAACAGAACAGAAGAAAATCTTCCTGAATATCACAGTTTGAGGTCAGATCACAGGTCAGATTTTAGAACATAGAAACTGAACAGCAGGAAGACAACTACAGATTCTTTACTGGAACACCTCCTCAAAGATGGTGATTTTTTAAGGAAATTTTAGGGAATTCAACACCACAGAAATCCAGCTTCCTCAAGGTCACTTAAAACAGCACTCTCCACCTGTAATCCACATAGCAAATTGATGCTCCCCAGATGTTTGCTCTGCTGAAGAATTACTTGGCAGAGCCCTGCACAAACGTGCTGGTTGGTCATTTTACTACCCAGCGCTCAGCAAGGACAATCTTCCAAACTCTCTGTAGCCAGATGGATCAATAACTTTGTATTAACAACCTACTCTTCACACTATACCAAACACAACACGTCTTGTGGGACCACTGCCATTTCCACAGTACTAATGGATCTCTCTATGTACCTTTTCCCTTTTTTTTTTTTAGTCCAGAATGCTACTTTTCCTTCTTGTTCCAATATCAATTCTCAACTGATTGAGGCTGTCAAAAGCATTCTGAAAAGCCAGGGTACATGTGGACACATCACCTGTATCCACACAGAGGTGATTCTTTCAAATTGCCCTCTACAGCATTATTTCCTGCTGTAAGAACATGAGTATTACACTCCTATTTATCATATTTACCCATATGTCTACACATTAGCATAGATTCTACGAATTTACTTGACAATGAATCTAGATTGTTTCTATTTCATCTGTTGTTTCTAAACATTCCGTAATTTGTTTTAAATACCAGATGTCTTCATGCATTTTCTTGTCTACTCATTCAACAACACACTTTACTCTGAGTTTATAAATACTTTAAAAATAACCTTGATTATTTCCAAAACATCAAAAACTAAGTTAACCATTAATACTTCAGATAGAGACTTGTGAATCTTTTTCACAAAGCATGTAATTAAGCTTCCCGGCAGTATCAAAGATGGTGATAAACAAGTACTTTTTTGCCCAAAGCAAAGCAAAACAAAAAGCAAAGAACTCAACTGGTAATGTGGAATTCAGGGCTGTGGGACTGAATGGAAGCCAAAGTCTAGTGAATTCAAAGCAGGGTAAGAAAAGACTGTAGAAGATGCAGGTACCCAAAAATACTGGCCACTGTTTCAAGGCAATGCGTGACTTTGAAAACTTCTCAAATACTGCTATGGCCATAATTTGGAAGGCAACACAAGCAAAAGATCATTCTCCAAATATTCTGCTTCTAATATTCTTCCCTAAGTGTCCATTCGAGGAGCCAAGACCTTGAGCTACACAGATGCTTGGTTTGAGCCAGTGCTATTAGTTCTTATGCCTGAATTTCATATCACATCTCACTATTTCTAATAAGAAATTAAGAATATATTTCAACGTGCAACCAAGTCACAAGTAGTATATGAAAGGAAATTATGAACATGAAAAGTCACCCCTGAAGCTAAGCTCATAACGGGTGTTGTTCTACAACAAGATTACAAAATTGTGAGCAGTGTCAGTCATTAATTTAAGACTATTTTAGTAAGTCCTTAATTCGTAATACTGTTCTGAGAACTGTATATTTTTCATAATTACCTCTATCAACTTCAGTTAATTGATGGTTGGACATAAAATAATCAGCAGTATCATCTGTGTCTTCATAGCCATACTCTTCTTCTAGTGGCTCAGCAAACGCTGCTGGTTTGTCTCGTCTGGAGTAGATAAATTGAGCTGCTGCATTAGGTAAAAAAACAAAGTATTAAAGAAAGAAAAAGTCTTTTATTTTTCCTTCTTATAACATAAAATATATCTAAAGGGACAAAAAAAGAATGCTGACCTGTTGTAGTGGTTTTGGGGGGGAGCAGTTATGGGACACTACTGTATATTGACTACTGGCTCAAGAGCTGAAGACTGTGGAGAACACAGACTATTTATGCTAGAACTTAAGTCATCATTGCAGCAAGTGAAACCACAAGCTGGGTAACATCCTTGCATCCATGTCATAGAGTAATTCTGCAAAGTTCAGTATTCAAACAAAAGAATATTCTCCAAGTTTGAAAAACAGTATTTTCTACACCAAATCACCATTTATGGCCTAATGACTTCAGAATCTTACTCCACAATTGTTGGGTTTTACCTCAGTTACAAGCAAAATAAATAAATAAATAATGAAAATAAAGTTGCTTTTACAGTATGGCACTGTCAAACCAGTGATAACAATTTAATGGAGTGGAATACATTCTTCTCTTCTTGGAATTTCATTAGAAACACAGCCAATGAGTAAAAACGTATATTCACACAGAACTTTAAACAAGTGGAGTGTTTGATTCTGATTTAGCAACACACTGAGGCACATACAGACAACACTTCTGGCTGGACATCAGCCCCACTCATTACATACTCTCAGAAATGTACAAAGTCTAACATAAACAAATTTCCTTGTAATGTCATATTCTCCCAGCTCTGAAAGACATACTGAAAGCACATGTATATCCAGAAATTAAATAATATAGCCTTAGCAACTCTTTCCCAACTGCATACAATTTCGTATTCAATCACCATAAATGAAGCAACTATTGAAAGATTGCTACACAACCTAGGTCGTATTATTTTATAAACGGAGATTATATAAAAAGAATTCTTAGCAAAAATTACTGTGCACAAACAAGAATTAAGTTTGCATTTTTGCTGTTTATACTTATTTAAAAGTAAGTAAACACACTGCACATTTTCATCACAAAACACAAGTCTACCTTGATTCTTAGAAAAGGTCTGATAAATTCTAGCTATTATACTCAGAAATTCAATGCAAGACAACCTGAATTTAATTCAGGGAATAATACAAATAATAAAAACACACTCTCTAAAATCAACAGGATGACAGAGGAACAGATTTTTAAAAACCTAATTAACTCAAGTGCCTGTGACCAGAGGTCACAGACGACACCACAGTCATGAAGGTGCTCCAGCCCTCTGATCATCTTGGTGGCCCACCACTGGACCCATTCCAACAGGTCCATGTCCCTTCTATGTTGAGGACTCCATCAACATCAACCATACTATTTTCAGGGCCTACTCAGCTCTAGAAACACTGCCAGCAAATCTGGGGAAAACCCCAAACTTAGAATCTTGCCAGAAATTTGAGAGGAGAACACAACCAAATGGTTCTATGGTGAGGTTGAATCCAGCTGGGCTGAGCTGCTCCGACTACATCTCACCTGAGCACACAGCATCATTACTTTTATACCTGTTTTCCAATGTTACAGATGCCAGAAGGCTCATTAGCTCTGCATAATCTTGCCTGAGAACAGAAGCCAGGGAGGACCAGCCCTGCACCCCACATTAAGATTCCCCACCCCACGTTTACTCATTAGTGTCATGTGAAAGACACCAACTATCAGGTGCAGAATCACAACTCTAAGCCCAGCTAGATTCTACTAACACTTTTCAAAGATACCAAACATTTCAAGATCATCAATCCATCCCCATAAAACAGATTTTTACATTATCAAGTACATCCTGACCATCCAAGATATTATCATAGGATTGAAGACATGCCCAGTTGTCTAATGTGACTTCCAAAAGTACAATCACTACCAGACTGCAACAAGATTATGGCTACTAGGGACTTTTCAAAAGTTTCACTAGCTTTTAAACACTGTTCCACTCTAGAAATAAATACCAGAGTAGGAATCAACGGACAAGGCTTACCTGTAATCATTTGAACTAACCTGTTGAAGGAGAAATGCAATAATCATCTTCCACTGATTGGCCATACACATCATCGTCTTCAAAATCTATGAAGGAGAAACGGTAAGATTAGTCTGCACAATTTCTAAATGCTTAGTATTAGAAATATATTTCTATAAAAAGGTCTTTTTTTACCCAAGGTTTTAAGAAGTTATGAGTCTCTAGTATTCCAGAAGTGCAATTAAGTGATGTTTATTTACATAGGTAAGAAATCCTAGGTTACAATAGTAGAATTTTAATATTTAATACTCATTATGAAAGCTGAAAATTTTCATGAGCTGCCATGCATCACGTCTCCTCCTTCAGCAACCTTTTTGGAAGGCTGCCCTCCCAGTCCAAGCCCAAATTTCTACAGTTCCACAGCACTTCTCCTCATATTTCTACTTGATCTGTCAATAGTCTTCACCACGGGCAGTTCAACTACAGCCTCTGCTCCAACAACTCAGTGTTTCTACTCCACATCTATCTACTTCTGAGCCTTCTTCTCTGATGTTTCCTCAGGGCCATCTAATTTCCAACTCAAGTTCAGAAAGGCAAAAATACAATTCACAGTTCCCTTTGAATAACTGTTTCAGCCAAAAAGCAAGCCTCTTATACAGTTAAAGACAACTGTATATTTTCCCCATGAGAAAAAGGTATCAGGAATCAGTTATCAGGAAGAACAAAGTAAATTACTCTCCCCTCCTCAAAAAAAGTAACCCCAGTATTATGTAAATCTTGAAAATAAATGTGTAACTTTTACTAGGTAATAGTGAAATACACTAAGTAAGCAATGAAATACTTTTAAAGACGTTAATGCACACACTCGGCAGTTTCACAAATAACATGTAGTTTGTTGTTTTAGAAGAGTGAGAGAAAAAAAAAGTAGCTAACAGCTAAAAAACATCTGCACTCCGCTATCAACTTACAGACAACAGATTTGGGACATTACAAACATTGTATCCATCTATAAAAGTCTCAGAATTTGGGGCATGAAAGGATCATTTATCTCTCACCACGGAACAAAGAAATCAAAGTAAACTTAACTCTATAATCCGCTGGAATTTAAAAAAAAAACACAACCAAAACAACAAAAAAGCCAACAAAAAGCAGTAGCTGAAAGGGCTGGCACAAGTGCATGAAAAGTTTAGTGAAAGATGCAGGAAGCTACTTCGGAAACTAAGTATCATGGAACAAAGAAATAGTACTATAGGCTTGTTTTGATTGTTTGTCTTTAAAAAAGAACATACTTTTTGACCACCTTGAAAAGAACACACTGTCTCCTAGTTCTGTGTTAGGACCAAATAACCTATAAGAAGTCTAGAGAAGAGGTATTGGGTTTTTTTTTAAGGAAAGAACATTTTTTGCAGTTTGGCCAATACTTGGAGAGTGTCAAGAAGAACTCCAAGATGACTTCTGAAATGGTAAATATTCACAGTGAGTAATGAGTGAAATCAAAGTGAATCTTGTCAGTGTGCATCACTTGAATCACTCATGGTTTAATCCCATACTGGTTTAATTTCTAGACTAAGTAAAGACACCTCAGTGAAAATGGCTCAGTTTGCACTGACCATAAAAATAATTATTTAAAAATGACAGAAATTACAGACAACAGAGACCACAGAAGCATTCCACAGTATCTGCAGCTGTATCACCAACATACTCTCAGCTGGAATATCATATACAGTTCTGATCACAGTAAATCTAAAAGGAGAGAGCAGAAATAGAATATGGTCAAATAAAGGCCATGAGATCTAAAGCTTCAGAAGCCCTCCTGCAAAGGTACACCAAAAACAGTCATGCAAATATTTACTTTAGAAAGGAGAACAAATAATGGGGACAAAGCATCATAGAATACAATGTAAGTGGCATAAAAAGGCCACATGGCATTATATTACATAAAAAAAGAAGACACAAAAGTGTATTTCGTTTGGGACAGAAATGATTGTGTGCAATTACAAAAGTAACACACAGTGTAAGTACAAAGACCACACATATAAACACTTCTAATTAAACCTGAGGTGTGACTCCGCAGCGAAGTTTCAAATAGCAATTTAAGCATCACATGGCTACAGCAAATTACTAAGAAACTCAGCAACCTCATTAAGAGAGATTCCAATGAGCGTACAAACTGTGAAAAGAATTCTACAGATTGGGCATCCAGCTTCACAGATCAACGATTCAACTGTGGTGAAGGAAATCTCTGAGGGATGAAAGAATATAGCAGCAAAAGCCCCAATCTAGTCTAAGAACTTACCTATATTAGGTAAATTTGCACTAGTAAAATCTGCAAGGTAGGCCACATAGATGTCATGGCTCACATGGATTTCCATGACTTCCCCAAAAATTCTCAGTTCACAGAATAAAACCTCAATTTGTGTCACTATAATACATGTACACACTGTAATCCGTCCAACTTAACAGCCAAAGACAAGGCAGACAGAAGTATTTCTTGCAATTTTTGTATATAATCTGACAGTGTGAGGCAATGAAATATCTGCTTCCATACCAAAGGGTTCTTTAACAACTTTCAACTGGAAGCATGTCCATTCTTCCACAGCCCAAGCTAAGACAAACAAAACCACTGTGAAAAAAACCTTGTCATTTACAGTTTGCCTGAGTTAACAGCACAGGGCACAGAGAAAGCTGCAGCACTGTGGGTACAAGCCCAGTTCTTACATATGAGCTCCCTCATTCACAGAATGGTAGGGCCTGGAAGGGACCTTGACCAGGCACCCATGAAAAGAGCCTGACCCCACCCTCCTGACACCAGTCTTTTGTAACCATTAGTGAGGTCCTCTCTCACTCTTCTCCAGGCTAAACAGTCAGGTCAGTCAGTCTTTCCTCTTAAGAGAGAAGCTTCACTCCCTTGATGATCTTTGTGGCTTCTGGTGGACTCTTTCCAGGAGCTCACCGTCCCTCTTGAACTGGGGAACCCAGAACTGGACACAGGACTCCATATGGGGTCTCATATGGGGCAGAGCAAAGGGGAAGGATGACCTCACTTGACCTGCTGGCCACGCTCTTTTCAATGCATACCAGGAGAACACTCTCCACCTTGGCCACAAGGGCACATTGCTGGCTCGTGACCCACCAGGACTCCAAGGTCGCTCTTGTGAGCTGCCTTCCAGAGGGTCAGCCCCTAACCTGTACCAGTGTATGGGTTTATTCCTCACCCTACACTTGCCCTTGCTGAACTTACAGAATCACAGAATCGTTAGAGTTGGAAGGGACCTTCAAGATCATTCAGTTCCAACCTCCCTGCCACAGGTTCCATCAACTTCATCAGGTTCCTAATGAAAGCACCAGGTCCCATTCCAGCCTAAGTAAAATATGGTAGCAAGGCATCTGAAAAAAGGTTCTTCCTTAAGATGCTCAACACCATCCTTAAGAAATACATCATCCTACAAAGAAAGGCTGCTGCCTCTTATTATGGCTAAATATCAGCAACCATTTACCAGAGTGAGGCCACAAACACAAACTTTTAAGAGCAGAGAAGGGCAGGATGGGCCCTACCGCGGCTGGTTTTTCAACCCACTCCAACCCTCCAGAGGCAGCCAGCTCCGGCAGCTTGAGGCAAAGCCTAGAAAACCCCTGTGGGGGGTCGGCCTGCCCGGCAATGCCGTGTTGTCCCGGCGAAGCTCCCAGCGCAGCTCATCCTTTGACCATGCAGGTCGGTGGCAGCGCGCCCACGTGTGCCCACTTTGGCGGGAAAAGTGCGTGGGGGCGTGGCCTCGCCGTGCGCCTCATCCAATCCCGGCCAGGGGGCGTGACCAGGTAACGTTTGTCCCCGCCCCCCGCTCTCACAGCCCCCCCCTCT
>VXBW01000772.1:91581-141274 GCA_013400375.1 Thinocorus orbignyianus | reverse complement strand
TCCGCCGGGGCCGGGCGGAAGTGCCCTCAGCGCGCACGCGCGCACGCCCGCCCTTCCTCCCGCCCGGCCCCACCGCGCACGCGCGGCGGCCGTCGGAGACGTCGGTGGCGGCTGATGCGTCTCGCGCGTCCTGGCTGAGGGTCGCTGAGGGAATGGTCGCTGGGGAGGTGTCTGCGGTGGTGTCACGGAATGGTTAGAGGTGGAAGGGACCCTAAAGATCATCCAGTTCCAACCCCCCTGCCATGGGCAGGGACATCTCCCACCAGACCAGGTTGCTCCAAGCCCCATCCAGCCTGGCCTTGAACCCCTCCAGGGATGGGGCAGCCACAGCTTCTCTGGGCAACCTGTTTCAGTGCCTCACCACCCTCACAGCGAAGAATTTCTTCCTAAGATCTCATCTAAATCTCCCCTCTTCCAGTTTAAAACCGTTACCCCTTGTCCCATCACTCCACTCCCTGACCAAGAGTCCTTCTCCAGCTGTCCTGGAGCTCCCTTCAGATCCTGGAAGGCTGCTCTAAGGTGCCCTCCCATGTCCCACCATGCAGCCACACATCCCTACAACCACACAAACCTTGCTTTTGTAACTGCCACCAAACCATTGTCTCATCCACATGCCCAGACTGTCCCTATCTGGGACTCCACATCCTTCCTGGTCACCACCAGAGGCAGGGTGTGTTAAACATAAGCCGGAGTTTGTATTCCCTATACAAACTGTATGCAAATGTGCAGATTGTTTCCTTGTGTTATTTGCATGTTTCTAACTAATTTGTGCAGCACAGCACATGCAGCTGTACAAACTTAGGATCTGTATAATACCTTTCATGTGGTGCTAAGATTAAAATAGAATTGGAAACAAAGATTCCTAATTACCGCTGGTGTCCCGTTGACCTTTAGTGACTCAAATGTTCTCTGCACCAGAGGTCTGACAGAGGTTGGGTTGATCCTTATCAGTCCCAACCTCTTGATATGGGTCAAAGATATAAAAATGAAAAATTGCTGTCATACATTATGGGACACGTTTAGTTTGGAGAAGAGAAAGCTGAGGGGAGACCTCCTTGCCCTCTACAGCTACCTGAAAGGAGGTTGCAGAGAGGTGGGTGTTGGCCTCTTCTCCCAAGGGAATAATGGCAGGACCGGAGGAAATGGTCTGAAGTTGCAGCAGGGGAGATTTAGACTGGATATTAGGAAGAATGACTTTACTGAAAGAGTGGTCAGGCACTGGAACTGCTTACCAAATAATCATTTTTCTGTGGCCGAATTTTACATTCCTGTTTATTATGTCATCTTGATTCTCAATGACTGACTGTGGCCTCTGCAGGTATGACCCAAATATCATTGGCTTGATGTTCAAGTGTAACATTGATTTTAAGATCTCAAAATTAGGATTAAAAAACAAACAAAAAAAAAAGAAAACAAATAAGAGTTTTAAAAGTTTAAAGATGATCTAAGCCCAGTGTAGGAGATGATACACTATGTAATCTTTCCATGGCATTAACAGTGAACTTGGAAGGCTGCTGTTTTTATTCAAGTGTAGTAGGTTATGTCATGAAGCAATGAGAAGAAAAAAAAAAAAAAGAACAACAAACTTCATACAGAGACACAATTATTTCATATTACAGCTGTATCTTCAGAGGGTCATAAATACACTGTGATCCTTCCTTGCCTTTCCTTGTGAGATCTATGTAAATGCTTCAGGGAAAGGTGTTCAAGAAATAATAAGCTTTAGTCCTCAAGCCCCAGCTATACCTCAGTTAGTGCTGTTTGTGAGTGCAAGGCTCGTGGAAGTATTAATCTGACAGCAAAGCAGTCTGTAACTAAACATTATTTCTTCAGCAGCAATTAAAGCAGCATCAGGGAACCTCGTCAGTCTGGCTCCAGCACCTCGGACTGAGGAATGACTAACCCGGCCGCTTCTGGTAAGCACCACGAGCATTCATTTCCTTCCTGCCCAAGGAGATTATATATTACTTTTAGGCAAGTTCATTAAGAAATTAAATAGGAACCACCAGTCTTAATCAGGCTGGCAGCATCACTGATAATCCTATTTTATTCAGCAGTCTACTGGGCACTCCCAGCCCCAGCAATATCAGGGTTTTGGGGTTTTTTTTTGTAACAGTATGAAACAATTAATAAAATATTCAGTAATCTCTTTTAGCTAAGCAGAAAGTCTTTTGAATTATGTTTTTTCTTCTTGAAGTTACGCAGCTTTTTAGTAGTTTTTAAAGTTCTTCAGTTAAAAAACATTAAGTCTATTTCAATATTGTTTTCTTTTTAAACCAAAGTCAAGCAAGACATGTTCTGGGGAAAAAAAAACCAGCATAATTCCAGATGTTATACCACACTATACAGTATGAGTGTAATGTTTCTAAAATACAGATATTATCAATGTCACTAAGCACTTTTCCAGCTGATAAATGATCTGACTGGATCAAAAGAACTGCAGCAAATAAATACATGTCTTTTTTTGTTTAAAATGACACCATCTAGATCAGAAGCTGATTTAGGAGTCAGAACGTGAAGAGTATTAATAAATGATCATTTTGTACATATGGTAAATAGCAAGTGTCTCCAATTTTCCACAGCTTGAATGAGCTTGTTAAATATATTTATTATTTCTTTGAGAGTGGATCAGTTTGCAGAACAGTGAATTTTGCGTGTGAGCTAGTGATTTATGGTAGGCAAGACCTTGTACAATTTCAACAGGATCTAGCTCAGTTAGATGAAAGGTAATGGCAATCTGATCTGGGAAAGTTGCTTATTTGGATGGTTTAACATGAGCCATTTGTGTACCTCACAAATATGGAAAGTTACCATTACAATAAGGAATAAAATATTTCAGTGGGTTTAGCTATGTCTATACTTCCCCAAACACTTTGGGTGTTATCCCAAATTCCCCTGTCAACCCACAGCCTCCCTGCTGGCTCTCAGGCTCCTTCTCCTCTGAGCAAGGAGGGGAACCACCTTGAATGCTGATGGGAGCTGAAAACCCCTGATCAATTGTTTTTAACACTGAATGCAAGTTAAAGAAAAATAAGATGATCACAACAGAGGTCAGTATCGATGTCTTGTAGGTCAATGAAGTGTATTGTTAACACAGCATGACATAAATGATGAGAAACATCAGGGGCATGGGAAATTCCTTACATGAAGAAAGATTAAAAAAGATTAAGAATTTGTCTTACAGAGGAGATGTATAAAATGGGACATGACCAAAGTGTACACAAGGAAATGGCTCATAAATAGCCGTTGTTTTTCTCTCATAGCGAAAGAGGAAATATCTTGAGATTCAAAGGCAGCAAATTTTAGATTGATAAAGGTAATTACAGAATTAGACTGTAAAATTCACCGCCAGAAGAAATCATAGAATCATAGAATGGTTAGAGTTGGGAGGGACCTTAAAGATCATCCAGTTCCAACCCCCCCGCCATGTGCAAGGACACCTCTCCCTAGAGCAGGTTGCTCAAAGCCCCATCAGACCACAAACTTAGCAGGATTCAAACAATTTAGATACTTGTGTAGATGGCAAAAAAACTTAAACATGACCACAGTAAATATTTAAAATGTATATAAAAGTTCTACAAGGCATGGAAATCTTCATGGTAGTGGTTGAATCTACTTTTGATTGTTACAGGTGACTGACAGAAGCTACTGACATAAGGAGACAGAACAGAAGGCTGTAATTATGACTCAGTTGAATGTGATGCACGTGTCTGTGCTAAAGCCTATAATAATGACATATATATATATATATACACACATATATATGTAGTGGCAGCATTCTGTTGTAGATGATTGTACACATCAATTTAGCAAGCACTTGGAAATGTTCGTCATGGATCCTGGCTACTACCAGAAACTGTGTCTTCACCAAGATGTCTGCAGTGAGGTATATTTACTGAATGCAGGGATGCAGCCAAGCTTCCAGTAACACCGGGGAGATAATTTTCTATTGCCTCAGTAGAAAAAGAAAACCCCGTAGATTCTGAAAAATATTTTCAAGAAACATTACACAAGCACCCACAAGTGCAAATCAAAGCAAGGCGAATACGGTTTGAAAAGTCCCTCACTTTTCTGGATAAAGTCATTCATGATAAAAATCCAGCTGGGACATTCCACCGCCAAGTTCTTCATATAGACCTTAAATTAAAACCAAATGCTGACACATGTAAGCTTGTGGGAGGCTTAATTACAGTCGGTTTGTTGGGAAGGCAACTTGTTAAACTCTAAGAATTATCTTACAATAATTCTGCACTTGAAAATTGTTGGGACCTGCCTTTGGTAAACCCAACTATACATGCTGGGCAGAACAGGCTGAAGCTGTTGTCAAGAAAACTCCCTATGCTCAGAGACTTATTTTTTGCCCTTTCTGGTTATTGACCTAAAAAAAAATAAATAGCTGTCCTGGGGCGGGGGAGGATGGGAAATTGCCCAACACATGGAAAACACAACAAAGACTTCCATCAGAAGAATAAATTCCAAGTTGTGTTTGATACTCCTTTATTAAATGGGGCTGTGGCAAACTCAGTGGATGTGTGGATTTTCTTTGAAGTCCAGGCATGGCGTCTGTGGGGTATCCTGAAAAGGAAATTGCAGCTACTTGGTCTTCATTAGGCTAATTTTCAACGCAGCCTTACTGGTGATGAGCACAGTCTGCTGCCCCTCCACACCACAGAGTGTGGAGCATTACCACAAGCCCAACGTGGCGAGGCTGTGCAGCCATCTGAGGTCTGATGAGGCCTGGGATTTGGTTTCCTTTGTGGGGTGCAGAAGCACTTCATTAGATGGATTTCAAATTACAGAATTGTCTCAGCTGGAAGGGACCTTTCAGACCACTGAGTCCAACCATCAACCCAACGCTGACAAAAACCATCGCTAAATGCTGTCCCTCAGCACCACATCTCTCCATCTTCCAAATACCTCCAGGGATGGTGCCTCAACCACTTCCCTGGGCAGCCCATTCCAATGCTCAATAACCCTTCCAGTGTAGAATTTTTTCCTAATATCCAATCTAACCCCCCCGGCACAGCTTGAGGACATTTCCTCTTGTCTCATTGCCTGTGACTTGGGAGAAAAGACTGACCCCCACCTCTCTACACCCTCCTTTCAGGGAGTTGTGGAGAGTGAGAAGGTCTCCCCTCAGCCTCCTGTTCTCCAGGCTGAACACCCCCAGCCTTGGACTAAAGTCTTCGTTTTCTTCCTCTCCTAAAATTCACTTTAAAGGGGTAATTGAATATGAAATTCTCAAGTACCTCTTTATCTCTCAATTAATTCTCCTGTGCTGCAAACTGAAGATTCCCATAACAGGTATTGCTAATTCATCCTGCAATCACAGGAAATAACACACCTCGGATGCTCTTTTATTTTGCTTTCCTTGCTTTTTCATCTAGTTGAATTTTGTGTATCCTCAAGTCAAATGTCGTCCCAGACACTAACAGAGAATGGAAACTTGGCTTCATCTTGCACAATTATATCCTATTAGTTCAGTTTTGTTTATTTTATCTGATGAGCAGGAACTACTTAAAGAGATGCCCATTTACTATCTGGTTTGCTTCACATGTTTAAAGTATAAAATTCTATCACTCGCTATTAGAACAAATGTCCTATCTTCCATGAGCTAATCTTGTGTGGCAGATGCGCTGTCTTAAGGGTATAAATCTACATGAAAACCAATCTGATAAAATTTTATGCCTGCAAAATGATGATTCACTTATATCAATGTACTTGTCACTCAGACCTTTCAAAACTGCCTATAATACCACAGAGTTGGGTGGGTGCTGAAAATATGCAGGACCATGATAATAGGAAAACATTAGCCACAAAGTGTAAAGGAGAAATACCAATTATAAAAAAAAGCCAACAACCAGCACCAGTCCAAAGTTCCCTGGTCTGGACACCGTATATAACAAAAAGGAACAGGTAAGCTTTTGATCTTCTGGTGCTGCCTCATGGGGGATGGCAGGATTTTGGTTCAACTAGAGATAACTTACTCATCTCCCCAGTTTTCGTGGCTGCACTGTTTGCAAAACCAAACCTTATGAATCAATATTTTAATACCAGTGTCAAAAGCTTAACTGATGTGACTGTTCTCCATCGACATTATTCTGCCTCCAAACTATCCCCTCTTGGAAAGGTTGCTGTCACAATTTCTTAGATACTTCTGAGGACAGGTTAACTACATAAAATGTTGCCTAATATGCTTAAAATTACAATGTGCTTTATGTGGTTTTGTTGCTGGTTGGAGATGTGGTGGACTTTAATCTTTGCATTGAAATCCACCCGTTTTTATGTTTGTAGGCAATGACTTCCCTGAAAGACACAGCAATGTTGCAGTGTAAGCCAAATTCAGCAGACCTCTGCAACATCAAAATCTGTCTTTGCTTCCCTCTCTTTTCTTTTTCACTCATGGAAATCAAGAATTAGGTTCATTTTCCTTCCAGCTGAGTAATTTGGGTGAGGTTTTTCTCAGACTTCTAGAGAAGCAAGGCTTATGGAAAAACAGTTTTCAGATATTCCTTCAGTCTTCATGAAATTCTGTGGTGAGATGCAAGAAAGGGGCTTAAATTCGTGCTCCCTCAGCTGGAAAAAAATACCTAAAATCAAACTGTTAGATATCCTGAGTGTGTACAGAGTTTCACATTAGCCACAGTATGGGCCCAGGGATGGTGTCACAGAGATACAGAGACAGCTCTGGTTGGGAAGGGTGGTTGGGGGACAGCAAATACAGTGCAGAAGAATCTGGGTTTCATCCTTTCACTCCTTATGGAGCGGCTTGTTTTACTTGGCAGGAGCTATTCCTGGAGTCTGAAGAGTTTAATACAAATAGTCACCGTCTAGCCGTTGATGGTTGGATACTCAGGAGCATGTTTGGAGAAGGGGAGGCTGAGGGGAGACCTCATTGTCCTCTACAACTGCCTGAAAGGAGGTTGTAGAGAGTTGGGTGCTGACCTCTTCTCCCATGGGAATAGTGACAGGACCAGAGGAAATGGTCTGAAGTTGCAGCAGAGGAGGTTTAAGTTAGATATTAGGAAGAACTACTTCACTGAGAGGGTGCTCAGGCACTGGGACAGCCTGCCCAGGGAGGTGGTGGAGTCACCATCCATGGAGGTATTTAAGAAACGTGTAGATGTGGAACTTGAGGGCATGCTCTAGTGGCCAAGATTGTAGGGGTTTTTTGCATCTGTGTGGTTGGACTTGATGATCTCAGAGGTCCTTTCCAACCATGATGATTCTGTGATAATAAAATTACTTCTATTCAGTGTTTAATAATTGATAGTCAGTCATTAAGAGTGGATGAATTAAATCAGCATAATTTATTTGGCAAGGCAGGTAAAAGTGACTTCAACGAAATTTAATCAGGAGTGAATTTAACCCCGTAGCCGTAAATTTTAATACCTACTTGCCAGTCAGAAACCTTATTCTGGCAGAATATAAAATAGATGCATCAGTCTTTTGCTGGATTTCATAAATTTGAGGCCGTAATTTACAGCGATGATGCAATGCCAGCACTTTGCATTGGTCACTGGACTTTGTTGAAAGAAAGTTTAGAATGACTGGAAAAGTTACGAGCAGGATCAGTAAGAGCCTTATTAGCAATAGAAACAAAAAAAACCCAACTCTTACTGCATTGTTTATGTGGAAATCCATATTTCCTTCTCAATAAAAGCTACAGAAGAATTTTACTAATGCTCTCCAACTAAAAGATTCTGGTAATATTTTGATAAAAATTCATCTGGGCCCAGGTCCAATTCTCGTGAAAGTCAATGGAGATAATTGCACCGGCTTTTGTGAATCCATTTGACCCCAACCAGACCAACAAAACCTACAAAGGAGAGGATTTTGGTGAAACAAAACTGAAAAAGGGTACACTGAGTTCCATCGGAATAAATTGTTTGAGAGAGACACCCTGTTACTGCTAGAGGAACCATGAGCTGAGCAACAAGAGATAATAATAGGTATAGACAATTTCTTATCTATGTTCTCAGGCAGTGAGGAAATGTCAATGGATGTTATCTGTGAAAACACAAGATTGAGTAGAAAAAGAAGTGAAACTTAGCAAAGAGGAGGCGAATAACCGAGGATGTGATGTTGGGAGGTAGGAGAGGACCACTGGGACCAGCCGGTCCCGAGCCATCATTTCACCAAGAGGGAAGGCGAAGGACCACACAATTCAGCTGGATCCCTTGACTCCTGGTTGTAGGGGCCCTTAGGGGTAGCTTTAGTCAGGGGAAATAACCTCGCGTTGTGCTGCTTGGTAAAGTTTGCATTTCAGATAATAAACTGTGCCTGAGGGAAGGGCCTTAAAGAGGCTGGGGTGTGGTACCGGATTGTTTTTTTCCCTGGCTGGTGAGGGAGCCTGCCAGTTTACAAAAATACAGGGGCTTAGCAAATCCTCTGTGCTTGTACAAGACTTCCTTCACCTTGGAGTAAAGACATGACGCTTTCCAGTATTTTAAAGCAGACTTGACACATTATTTTTGAGTGTAGACCCCAAAAAAATGAGCACCTTTCAAAAAGAAGAGGAAAAAGAGCGTGTTTGTGATCCATTGATTTGAATTTTTTTAAAAAATAAATCTTATATGTTGAAAAGCAGCTATTCTTCAACCAGAAACAAATGCTTATCTAAGGTTATAAGCTCTTGGGGAAAAGGATCATCTCTTTTTTACCCTTTTGAGTGTTTCTACCCACGACTCTTCTCCAAGACTGGCACAGCAGCAGCGGTATCTCTAAGATGGATATAAACACATATATATTTATGACCAACAAAAAGACTGTTGATGTACTGGAAGTCTAGGTTTAATCTCTCAGCAGTTTTGCATTTGTTCAAGGTGTATGGCTTCTGTAGGCTCCTGAAATAAATTAACATTGTTCAAATGAGAATAATTTCTAGAACCTGCAGACAGCTTTAACGTGGGTGCACATCAAATTTGCAGGATTTATAATTTCCTCTTCCTAACCTGGATGCAACTGCTATATATTTTTAAATAAAATTCTGCTCAGGTGTAGACCCAGAGGAACTAATTCTCCTGTCTTTTAAATCACGCACTCAGTCTGAGAAGAATCCTAAGCTATGTGAGAAATAGTAGAAAACTATATTACTTACCACCGTAAGCTGAAGAAACCTTAATTAGTCACACCAGTTCTGAGCTTCCGTGGCACAAACCGAGCTCTTGAAATCTTTTGAGGATATTTTTCTGTTGAAAATAACCAGGAGAAAGTCAAACAGATGAGAATGAGGGGCAAAAATGTAGCCATGAGGAAGATGTATACACAAAGAAAGGAAAATAATAATAGAGGGATGTCAAAATGGTTGCATATATTTCTGCAGTAAGGGCAAAAATCTGTAAAACAAGGTCTATATTCAGTTTTACCCAAACAGCTTGCTAGTCTTTATGCTTTCCTGTCTCTCTGATTGGAAACTAAAATTATCTCTTACCGTGCTTTGCAAAGTAAAATAGAGCCAGACTCTGAATATGGTTTAAATGTGATCTCTTTGCTTTGCCAAGGTTGAGGAGGAAGTTACATCCTTTCAGCTGGTGAAGGGATGAATGTGTTGCTTTGATGTAACAGCTTTTATTCCATCAGAAAGCTCAAACAAACAATCTGTGCAAGGTATAAGCGATGTGATTTATTTATAGTCTGAGCCTAATACGACCTGACACACTTAACTGTGTGAACAATAAACACTTTGGGAGGGTAAGAAAGTGAAAAAGGGCTGTTTGCAAGCACTGCCGCGTGGTGCACAGCATCTGCTGAGGATGGAAATGCAGTATCTCCTCCAGGTCCCCACAGGATGTGTATTCTTGTTATTTCAGGGTCTTTTCCAAATTTATTTGACGTTATTGTAAGATTCGCATCAAATTCAATAGCTTTTGGTCCATAGCTTGTCATGTAAAATACTGGCTTAATACAGAGTTTACATTTGGAGAGGTGAAATAAAACCTTCCTATTCCCACACCCTGAATAAGCACTTTCACCCTGCTTAAGATCATTCCAAAAATAACAGGAAGCAGGCAGGTAATAGGTACTATCTGGACTAACATTATAATTGCAGCCCCAGGGAAGGAAGGAATAATGGATTCTTCTATACTCATTTTTCCCGTGACTGAATCTTCAAGGAAGAGGGACATTTGTAATAATAAAGATTCCAAATCTTTAAGTAATTGCCTCTTAAAAGCCAACTGATTAAATCATTACTTAAAAATCAATCATTTCTGCCAGTTCTATGCAGTGCATCCATAGCTGTTTACTATTTACTCTGTCTCCCTTCTTAACTTGAGGGGTAAATGTCTAATGAAAAACGAAGTACAGAGAGACTTGTATAACCACAGCTCAGCAGATGAGTAGAGAAACGTAAGTGTGTGCTTCAAAATGCAGCTCTCAGTTGTTAAGAGTGTGTAAATATTAGCTTATAATTAGTCTTTATTAGGCTTTCTGCTCCTAGGAGTTTGAGTGTAGACCCCAATGGGAAGGCATGAGTGGTAAGGGAAGCTGGACTCCCATGCTGGTTCTAGGGAATGCCTTGTGCATCCACCCCGCCATCCATCGATCCATCTGTCTATCCATCCATTGATCCATCAGTCCATCCATCCATCCGTCATCCATCCATCCATCTGTCTATCCATCCATTGATCCATCCATCCATGCATTCATCTGTCCATCTATCTATCCATCCTCTGAGTATAACCATCTACAGGTACATTCCAAAACATCACAGAGCCCTCATATTAACGGAGTTTATGCCTTCCGCCGGTGATTTCCTGCTGTTTGCCAGTGACCTTGGCTTCACCCCTTAACTGTGGTGAGCCCCAGCTCCATTTTACCTGTTTGTAGAACAGCAACCTCTCGTGAGCTAAACTTAGCCCGGAAAACCAGGAAGCGAAGCCAGCACCCGGCCTTTCACGTAGCGAGGTGGTTGGAGGTGGAACGAAAATGTTGCCATGAGTCACCGGCTGGAGAGTTCAGGTGGGATCAGGGGAAGAAGCAAGGGACAGATGTAGAGACTCAATTCCTGCAGGAGAATGGACACTTTGGGTACCTGTCTCTCTGTCAGGAGGGGGAACAGATGTGGGTGATCCTCAGGCAGCTCTGTAGGACCATTGTCTTAACAGTTCACTCATGACTTATGTCAATGCCTTCTGACAAAGGATTAGAGCTAAGCCACCATCAATCATAAGGAAATAAAAACCAACAACTATACACAAGACACTTTTTTTTTCCCTTTCTTTTCATTGTTTGATTCATGGATGTGAGAATTCCCACAATAACATTTCTCAAAGAGTTTCCCCATTCATGAGTGTGAATTTGTTTTACTGAACGCCGGGTGGCGGGTTGTGCAATTCCACTGTGAGGATTCCTGGGGGATTTGCACATTGCCAACAATAAGGGCTCTATGCTCAGCAGGTACATGGCCTGCAGATGATCAGGGAGAATAAGTTTCAGCCCTCACATCACACTATCCTGCTGAACTCGTCTGGGCTGAGGAAACTTGTTTTTGCTCTTCCCTGTGGGCCTCCCACTGAGAAACAAAAAACGAGATGATTTCAGTAGTTCCATTTCTGCTCTCACAACCCACTCAATTCTAAAAAAAATCAAAACATCTCCCCTCAAAAAAGTGGCAAAACAGAACGGTGATCTCTGTAAAAGCAAGAAAACATTTGCAAAAAGATGAATGAAACCTTTATCAAAAGATAAAAAGTAATCCATGAAGAATGTGTGATTTGTTTACCTAGAAATATTGCCCTTCTTTATGCTTCAGCAGCCAGTGAAGATTCTGAGGCTTTTCCTGGTAACACCAGTGAGACCTGGAAGACAAATACTTCATGTTCATTTATGACCCCCACACAGGCTCCTGCTGATTTTCTACTTAGCTCCCACATCCAGTAATAATGGAACTACCTTCAACCTGGAGGCAACTGTCATCTTCACGCAAATTAAATTTATACCTGTACATGGTTTCTCTTTGAGTTTATTACTCCTTTCTGACAAACTTTCTTTTCTGTCTTGTCCAGGAACACTGATCATTTTACAGACTGTAAATCAAGAAGACTCATGTTATCACATAATCTGACCTCCTACATAAACTATCCAAATCAGTTCCTATTTGAATTGGTGCTTGGCTTTTAGATATTTTGTTTTATCCTAATCTCATGCTTCAAAGCCAGAAAAGAGAAGGTTGAAGTCTGCAACCAAAGGCCCCTGATCACTCTGCTTTGCCTCCCTTTCTACAACAGGTATTTTGGGCTACAACAGGTATCCCTTTCTACAACAGACCAGAGACTATGCTCTGGCTCAGAAGACAAAAAACATGACACGGCTGTAATCCAGGTCCCAAAACCCCCACCATCCCATTCCAAACAGATTGTTTTTACCCAAACTTGCTGATGGAAAATGTCTATGTAACATGCTGTCCGCTCAGCAGCACCCACACCTTTTCCAGGGTACTCATACTGGTTGGCAAGGGCCAAATTTATGCTTGGAAACATGCTAAAACTGTCAAAGTATCAGGAACTGCAGAAGGGTGCAGGACTACAAGCTCTGACCCTGTTTTATTTGCCAGGGTAAGAAAAGCTCAGTGACCTTTATCTAAGCTTGCAGTCATTCTCTTAGGTTTCTCCATCTGCAATTTACTTCTCTGTCATTAATGCAGCACTCCCTGTGTACATAACTCCCTCCACTCCTCCCTTCTGTTTGTCTTGACTACTGTGGACCTAATAAATCCATCTAGGACACCCTATGACGGTCTGAGGGCCTCAGGATTTCCAGGATGTGTGCTTACAATTTCAAGCTGCATCCCAGTTCTTCAACAGGTTGCCCAGGGAGGTGGTTGAGGCCCCTTCCTTGGAGATATTCAAGGTGGGGCTCGATGAGGCCTTGGGCAACCTGGTCTAGTTGGGGGTGTCCCTGAGACTGCGGGGAGGTTGGACTAGAAGATCCCTTCCAGCCTGGGTGATTCTATATCTTATTACTTGTTTGTTCTCCCAAGTAAATACACGATGTGATGATCATCCTTAAAAGCAGGCTGACAGTTAGCTGAGCTGACTGTACAAAACAGGCAGGTTGTTGTCCATCCTGACTGAAGGTAGGTTCCTCCAAATGTAGGAGGGAACAGTCACAGCTTGGGTGCACAGGATCGTGATATCCCAGGAAATGTAATTAACGCCACGGCACATTAGCAGTTTGAGAATTGAAAAGCCTGAGCATTTACCTGAAAGATGAATGATCCTGAAGGAGACAAACTGGCCTCAACTCTATACAGTTGTCTTTCTGAAGCTGTATTAAAACCAGCCTTATTTCTGGACTGTGAAGGGGTAGCAGCAACCAAGATTAATTACGCAGATGGCCTTTCAGTATGAATTTCAATAGTGTTAATTTTTATGCCATTGAATTTTCTCCACAAGTTCAGGTGGGCAGAGGGGACCATCCACTGTTCCCATTCACCCTGGGGGGAAATAGAAAGTATTTGAAATTTCTCTTTAGTCATCCTTTGGGTTTTGTCAGTATTTCTCGTGGTTTGGGGGTCTTTTTGGCAGTACCTTTCTTTCAAAAAGTGTCATATCCTCTAGTAAAAAGGAATAATGTGAGAAGACCCAGGCCTTCAAGCTGAGGTGCTTGAACAATGAGACACCTACTGATCCCATCCTAGTTTTATATGGCTGTTTGAGGAAGGAGAGCGTTCTTGACTGTTGCTGCTCAGTCATAATTCTGTCACAATGGTGGCGAATTTTCTTTTCAGGCAGGCAGATGTCAATTCCGTCTTCACACAATATGTCTGAAGGCAGGGAATGAGATCTTAGGAAGGAAGATGTTCACAATACTTGAATGAGGGGCATCTCCAAGCTGTGGATACAGCCGCTACTGGGATCCCAAGGTAGGATAGGAAGGTGGTACACAGTTTGGGGCTGCAGATTTTGGGAAAGAGCTAAGGAGTAGGAGCCAGATCATGTGAGGATGTGATTAGGGCCTCAAATTGCCTTAATGGTGGTGGTTGACTTCAGTGCTTAAAATGTGCCTCTTTTTGCTAGTTTGCTAGAACTAACTTCTCTAAAGCCAGCTAATTCTCTTCTCAAGGTCCTCTGCTGGACCTCTGACACTCACACACAGTCAGACATGATTCACGTTACTTTTGAGACTACTTCAAACGTAGATGCAGGTGGCACCACGATGGTGTTGGATGTCACCCTCTGCAAGATGTGCCTTTCTCAAAACCACAGTCTGCCTTTGTGGTTGTTGTTTTAGAAGCAGCCCTTCAGCTGGTGTTATCACATGATGACACGAAGTGTGGGAAATGAGACAGTCAACAGGTGCTAAGAGACCCTGCATACTAGAAGCAAGAAAAAAGAAAAAAAGAAAAGAGACTAAAGTTAGGCCAAGGAGATGCAAAAGCACCAGAAGTTTTGAAAATTATTCTGAAGGTAAAAAGAACCCAAGCCAAGAGAATTATAAGGTCATTCTGGCTAGACCAGAGGAAACACCGTGTGAGAACAAAATATTTATAGCCCGTATCTTCATGTGGTTTTAAGATTTCCCTACTCTATTACATCAGACTTTCACTAGGACTAAGTAGAAAAAAAACCTGTATTTACTGCTCTTTATTTGGAAGGTTTTGCTTGCTACAGTAAAGCCAGGCAACACTTTGCCTTTGTTGTTTCAGTTGTTGCTTTTTCAGTGCACATTTAGTTTCAGGACATCCAGGGCAACCGTAGGATCTGAGGTAAACGCAGTGCTAGGGTTGTTGAGAAGTTAGAGTAGATATTCCAAGTCAAATGACATAAATTGTTTTCTCTTTATTTTTAAGCTTGATTTCCTTATATTTCCTTGAATCAAGCTTAAAACGAGGATTTGGTTGTGCTATCTGTCCGGAGGTCTGTCTGTCTCTTCCTCTGCATGTCTCCTGCCCCATACCTTCCGATTTCACTGGCCAGTTTCTTGAAAATTCGAAGTGTGGCAATTATCTCAATGATAATGATGATCCTAAGTGTTTCTTGGCATTCAAGTCCTAGGTAGAATACCATCCTGTAGTAGAGCGAGGAAGGGAAACTCAGCAGTTAGAAAAAATACTTGCCTGCTTGGCCAATGAACCTGCACATAGTGGCTGGCCACCAAGCACATCAGTGTCCCCAGATCAGCCACAATATCAACATCTTCACACTAGAGGTGTTGAAAAAATAATTGTTGAGCAAGGGCTATCATGGTAGAAATAGTTAAAGGACAAAGGATTCTGATCTATAGGGATCTGTATGTGGCCAGCAATTCCTTTGCTTATGGAACCACCTGTTAATTACACACACAAAACCTCTCTGCAATCAGCTCGCAGTAGGCTACTCAATAAGCATATGCATGAAGAAGCACCCCAAATGCATCTTTAAATGTAATTAAACGTTTGTACAAAATAACGAAGGAATAAGTGGATGTGTTTATGCATCAGTTCCAAACATTCAAATGCTCACCTGCCTACACAAATAAAATGTACCATTCCAGCACTTGTAATACAGGCACCCAAAAAATTTGATTAGCATTTCAGTTTGATCAGCATTATCAATTTTCTCCAGACTACTGCCAAAAAATCTCAAGTCCTGCGAAAAAACAGTAACTGCCCCAGAAGTATTTTACTATATTGTATATATTTACTCAAGTAAGACTTTTGAAGTTAGTACAAGACCAAAACTGAACATAATAAATTGTAAGAATACATGTTCCAAAGCAGAGACTGATAATGAAAGGTATCTTCTGTAACAAACCTTCAGTCCAAGACATTGTTTTTTCATTGCTATCACCAGTGGGGCACATGGTCTGTAGTGGCTTCTTTACCAACTCTTTTATTTTTTTCAAATGAGTTAGCAGGGGATCAAAAGTCTGTCAAACAACAGAAAAGAGATAACACATCCACAGACCACATTGTTTCATACAGGCCTCCGCAGCTTTATTCTAACATGCCAGAAGAAGAGAATCAAAATGACCGCTTCCCCAAATCCAGCCACGTGCTACTCTGTGCAAGCCTTGGTGAGTCAGGCAAAACTCTCTATAAATTAAGATTAAATCAGGATTAATCAGGGCAGTGTGGAGTCAGTTTGGTGACTGCTTCAGATCAGCCCCTGCTCCCCAGCAGAGACGCTGTGGTGCCCCAGGAGCTCTTGCCCGAGATGTGCTTATTCCACCTACAGCAAATCCACCTTGGATTCCACTCCAAGAACGCCAGGAGGGAGAGGTGTGGGGGCAACTGCTGGCAAAACTGCATTACTGCTTTAATCTTACTGATTTTAAATTGAACCTGCCTAAAGGATCAGGCCCTCTGTGGAAAAGACTGTGTTGTACTGGTGAAGAATATTTCCCCCCAGATTGACAAACAAGCAATGAATTACTTTAAAAGGAAATCATTACCTTAAAATTAGCCCATAATTCAGTTCTTTTAAAATACCTACAGCAGCTTTAAAAATAATCCTTCTGTTAGTATTTAAATTTTCAAGAAATGTTCAGAGAAACTCTTTGTCCCTTTTATTACGTTTGTTCACATCTTCCAGATGTGACTGCAGGTATAAGGAATAACATGAATAGATCACATTTATTAGGTACAATTCTGCACTAATAGTTAAAATCATGAAAAATTCCAAGGATAAGCATGTCCTGAACAATACAGAAAATATTAAAGAAGATTAACAAACCAAGCCAAATGGAAAAATCATCTTTAAAACCAGCAGCAAGACTCCTCCCCAGAGACTGAGTACAGTCAAAATAATAAAAAAAAAATTCTACTGAATAATTAACAGGTGGTGTTGAAAATGGGGTGGAGTGGTTTTAGGCTTATATCCTGAAGGAAGCAGCATGGTACCACACTAAATCATGCATTACAGCAAAACAAAATCCTGCCCACCTAGCTGCTGTCGAACCTCTAAGAACTGCCATTGAGCAGCTGGTTAATAAGGCAAGAGCTGAGAAGGTTCCTAAGTCTGGAGCAGGACTGTGTCCCTCTACTGAACAGCGGTTTTAGGACCGCTCCAGCCGACAGCTAAAATCACCCTGGTGATTTTTATAGGTGGTCATGATAACCAAAAACATCACTGCTGTACTCCAGGCAAGTATCCAGACCCAAAGCTCAGTGAGGTCAAACATGAGTGGGCTTTGGTGGGCAGTGGGTTAGGTCCAGGTGGGAGAAAGCAGGGAAGCTGCCCTCAGGACCTGGGAAAGGGGAGAATTCCACATGACCCATTGTATTAAGTGTTCAAGGCCAGGCTGGATGGGGCTTGGAGCAACCTGTTCTGGTGGGAGGTGTCCCTGCCCAGGGCAGGGGGTTTGGAACTGAATGGTCTTTAAGTTCCCTTCCAACCCAAACCATTCTATGATTCTATAGCAATCAGCAAGAGATTGCCTCTTGGGTACATACACATAGATTTCTCTCTCAAAACACTGTAATCCAAAATTGAGCTCAGCTCTCTTTGTTTTGACTACTCAAAGCTTGTAATAGCTGAACTGGAAAGGGTACAGAGCAGAGCATTGCACCATTAGCTAATCTGACAGTCTGAATCGTGTGTGATCATAGTATGAATTGCTGTAGAAGACTAAAAACAAAGTAATATCCTGAATAACTGAAAATAAATTAATAGTAATAAAAAAAAGCAGCACCACAAAGTATACTTTGAGAAAAATACCTGCTTGACACATGAAAACTCTGACCACAGTCTGACTCACTGCAAGTGACTTCTGATGATTCAGTGCCATTTTGTAAAACCCTGATAATCATCTCTAGTTCTTTTCCAAAAAGTTTTCTTCTTTTTTCTTTGCAAACAAATGACTTGGGCAGCTTTTCATATCAAAAGCCTGCCATTTAATTTTCTTCTTTTTAAGCCTTAAACAGCCATGTTACCGGGGCTTGTAGTAGGTTAAGGGTGCTGACATTTTTTGCCCCTTATATCTTGGAATGTCTTGACTGTAAATTACTTGCAATTCCGGTGGTGGCAGTGATCTCCCAGGAACTGGACCAAGGGAACAGAGCTCACATGCTGGGAGGCCACTGGAATGCCACCAGATTGCATCTCTTGGTTAGAGACGTGGCCTCTGAGTAGTGCCCTGCTTATGCAGGAATGTTTAGTCACTTAGACTGGTCTCATTGCTCAGACAAAAATAGCTCAGTGGAAGTTCTGTCAGGTATGAGAACGGTCCTCCCAGTCAAGCATGAATCCCTTTCCAAACGACACAATATAAACTGAAATATATATATATATTTCCATATAAGAAAGAGACAGTTGTGGGCTGTTTGAGTCTAGCTAAATCAAAGTTGACACATTCAGCAGTGCCCATGTGGATGGAGTTTAGCAGTGAAAGACTCAGCTTCTATAATTACTAGTCCTCCTGATAGTTCTGATGATATTCTGTCTTCAACCTTTTCTTTCAGCTCTTGATCTGAATTTAGGCATGATGAAAAAACATCCCAGTAGTCTCAGGGTTTCCAGACAAATTTTGCAGGCAAAGCTTTTGAAAACTGACATTATACAGTTTTGGCACAGCTTTGGACAGTTTTGGAAAGTCATCCAAGTTTAATCTGCTCTGCAGATGAATTATTTGAATAAAACAAATGCTACACTTCCTAGCGTGGAGTGCAGGAAGAATTTCTTCAGCCTGTTCATTCTGCATCTTATTACACATAGGTAATATGAAAATCTTGGATGGGAAACACCAATATTCGGATAATTCTTCCAGTAATTCTGCTCTGAATTTTTATTCTACTCCAAGGCACAGCAGTGATTGTGGCAACATGGACAAAAAAAACCCAACAAAACTGGTCTTGGATTATTTGTTATCCATATCATGGCTGACCATGAGAACACTCCTTGTCCCTGTCACTCAATATCAAAGCGGTTAACTACTAACTAAAACACTCTGACACTGGTTTGAGCTAATCTGTTTGTTTTCATAAAGGAATGCTTATATATTTAGTTACCAAGTCTCAGCTGGGAATCACAGCCAAGAGTAAATTTTTTCCTAAGTTGTTCATTAGAAAAAAAACGTGGCCAATATACAATCAGGTCATAGGAATGCAAGAGTAGACTGTAAAAATATTCATACAGGGTCAGACTCGGTATTCAATGGCTACATTGGCCACTAGCAAAAATACTAAAGGGAGGATATGAGGAACAAGGCCAAGTACTGGGTGATACTGGTAGGTATCAGCAGTGAATAATCAGCAGCATAAGGGCCTCTCAGCCTGAAACCTCCTGATGCACTCATCCTGTGCTGCTTTGACTTTTGTCTTTTAATTAATCTGTATTTTTACCTTCTTGCTATCCTACAGCACTGGTTTTGCCACAATTCACTTGGGCATCACATGGAAAAAATATTCTCCTTAAGAGAAGCCTTCCATCTAGTCATTTTGTGGAGTGTCTCAAGACTTTATGTCATAAGAAATAGAAACAGAAGACAGGAAAATTTCTTACTAAATGTAAAAACAGTTTACTGTGTCGTATTTAATGTATTGGGCACTACACAGTAATTGTAATGTAATTGTGCAAGTCTTTATGAATTTGCCATTTGTTTTTAATGCACATGGACCTGGCCGTTTGTGCCCTTTCGGTTACAGTGGGGAGACCAACGCACTTCTGATTCCTGTGGGGACATCTGTTCATTAGCAGGCAGGGTGGCCAATATCGCTTTAGGTAAAGATCAGCGAGTTCCTCTGTTCTACACACTGGGGAAGAATAGCCTTGCTTATAAAAATGTAACAAATGTTTCCTGGATGCTAGCCAATATATTTTTGATCCTTTCTTGATCTTCGTTTTCACTAATCCTTTTCTTTTTGTATTCTTGCCTTTTGTTGACATGCCAAAATTCTGTCAGTCTTGTTTCCTCTTTCAAAAAAAAAAAAAACCCACGTATTTTTGTTAAGTTGAATCAAGCATTCTACCCTGTTGCCAAGAGCAAATTAAGTTCCCCCCACACTGAAATCAAATTTCGTAAAGTGTCCGGGCAATTAGCTCTAATATGTGGTTGCTGTAACTCTTAATTTTCCCCTTTTAAGGGTTTTCTTTTTCCTCTGTCTTTGTTTCTGAACAGAAGACGTGAGATTCCTTCTCTTCCCTCTGGTTGTGGCCCTTTAGTTCCCCAGCATCCAGCAACCATCCACTGATACTTAGCCAAACCTCACTTTTAATCTGTAACCCAAAGGTATTTGAAGTAACAAATTGTTCATTCTTCAACCCGAAAGCTGAGCTGGTGGACCAGCCTGCTGGAACTGGAACAAAACCTGGAAGAACAGACTTCTGAAGAGCTCTCCCAAGCACTACATTTAAGCACATCATAGGCACACCGGGAGATTTCCCATGACGACTGAAAGCTGGCACAGCTCACCCACATAATTCCACAAAAGAAGTCTCTCACATCAGAAGTTATCTCCCCTGCATTTGTTGTTGGGGGGGTTGATTCCAACAGGATCGAGGACGAAACACAAGCACATAGTTATTCCAAGTAGATGGGAAAGGAGAGGCCCCACTTCAGAAAGATCACAACAAAAGCCTGCCTGGTGTTGTATGGTGGAATCCCATGGAATCCCTCCCTATGGAGACTCCATCTGGAGTCCTGTGTCCAGTTCTGGGCTCCCCAGTTTAAGAAGGTCAGGGAACTGCTGGAGAGGGTACAGCAGAGGACCACAAAGATGATGAGGGGCATGGAGCATCTCTCTTATGAGGAAAGGCTGAGGAACTTGGGTCATTTTAGTCTGGAGAAGACTGAGGGGGGATCTCATCAACACTCATAAATACTTAAAGGGTGGGTGTCAAGAGGAGGGGACCAGTCTTTTTTTCAGTTGTGCCCAGTGACAGGACAAGGGGTAGCAGGCACAAACGTGAACATAAAAAGTTTCATCTGAAAATGAGGAGTACCTTCTTCACTTTGAGGGTGGCAGAACCCTGGAAGAGGCTGCCCAGAAAAGTGGTGGAGTTTCCATCTCCATAGACATTCAAATCCTGCCTGGACACGTTCCTGTGCAACCTGCTCTGGGTGACCTTGCTCTGGCAGGAGGGTTGGACTAGATGATCTCCAGAGGTCCCTTCCAACCCCATATCATTCTGTGATTCTAGCAATGCTTTCACATTCTAACGTCTACATCAGCCTCCTCTAGGCTTTCCTCACCAGGCTGTCTTCAGTGAAAATGTCCTCCTCATCCCCTGCCCCAAACCCTTTTCATTGATACACAGGCAGGATGCATAAGACAAGGAATAAGACTTCTCTCTGCAAGTGATCCCAAGCTCTCTGGTGAGGAAGGATGTAATCAGAGCCAAGGAAGCAGTTGTTTCAGTTCCAATAAAAAGTCAACTTATATCAAATAAATAAAATAAACTCCTGGATCATTTCCCGATGTCAACTAGATTAGGATCAACTAATTTATTCATAAGGAATTTGACAGTTTGAACATTATTCAGCCAGCCACCATCCCCTCTCTTTCCTCTATATCCCCATTTATTTTGGCAGACTAAAATAGTGCACATGACAAACTGTGTATACTAACAGCCATCGTGCTATTTTTAACATAACACTAGAAGTGGGAGAAAAGCTGCTTGGACTCCAAAGGATATCTATATATACCTAAAATATACAGGCCAGGCTGGATGGTGCTTGGAGCAACCTGGTCTGGTGGGAGGTGTCCCTGCCCAGGGCAAGGAACTGGACGATCTTTAAGATCCTTTCCAACTCTAACCATTCTATGAATCTATGGTAAAAATTGACCAGCCACTCCAAACACTCTAATGAAGCAACAACTGATTTTAACACATGAAATCTATTCTGTATAAAAAAATTACTTCTGTCCACACATGCACCCAGAAGTGTTTTCCTACCTCCCATACTTCCCACTGCTGATGGCTAATCCCTTCCAAGGTATTAACTCCTTTAAGCCCAAGATGGGGGTAAGTTTTCCTGTTCTTTTCCTCCCTCTTTTTATTCCTGCTCACTCTCACAACACTCCTTACTCTGCCTCTTCCCTAATTTAATTTAATTTTCTGTCAGCCCTGTAAGTGATTCAAAAGGAGGACGCTTAGCCCTCATTGATGTTCACTGGGGACCAGGCACTAGCTGCCCGCCAGTGTTTAGAAAACTCCTTTATGAATATTGACATGCTAATAACTTTGTCTCTATTTCAAATTAATGTGGCCACAACAGCATCCAGAAATTCATAGCTAGTCTTTCCCCTGGTTTGTGTGATACCCATCTATTGCAGCCAATTCTCCTACTCCTTCAGACCATTTGAAACATTCCGCAAGGTGGCCAAGGGCAAGGAGCTCAGTATGTATCTCCAGAGAACAGGCAGAGGGTTCCTGGGGGAGGAGGTGACTACAGGTGGGAGGTGAAGCATCCTCTCCTTTAGCTGTCCCACCACTATCCTAGAAAGGGCTTGGAGCTGGGTGAGCCATGTCTGAGCCTCCTCTCTTCTTCACTCTTGGCATCCTGGAGCTCTTAGCAATTCAAACCCCAGCACAGATTCATATTGTTTGGTCTCACCAGAGCAGCCACATGCAACCTGCTCCCAGCTTCATGCAGGACAGTAACAACGTTAGCCACCTTTTTCTCTTGTAATCAATATCAGAACCGCAGTGCCTATACCCATAGGGACCCTAAAAAAAGGCTGGGATGTTTGAAGGCAGATCTGATAGCTTGGGAATTCCCACAAACCCTGAAGCTTCACAGTAACACTCTGCTCCCCAATTTCATCTTCCTCTATATCATGAGCCTCCCTCTACTTCTCTCTCTCTCTTCATCTTTTCATTTTCCATCTGGCAGACCTGATTCATACTCTTCTTAATCCTCCTTGATCCTCACCCCTGATAAGACTGACTTCTTCATTATTAATGTTATCAAAAGGATGAATTAAAACTAATGCAAGACTTGTAACTCACCTGTATTGTTGAAGTGAGAAGTCAAGCCAGTCAAAACAGCAAATGAAACATGCTCAAAGGCATATCACGACAGCTTTAAAAAGAAAACACAGCCTCTTTAGAAAAGCCCAGGCTTCTAAACAGAAGAGGGAAAGGTGCATGATCATACAAGGGACAAAAAGCATTCACAGAAGCTATTTGTGAAGTACATACGATACTTTTCAAACACTTTAGGTCAGTTACATGATCAGCTCAAACTCACGTCACGGTACAGCTCTGGTATTCCTTTGTCAAACCTACAATACAGAATCACAGAATGATATGGGGTTGGAAGGGACCTCTCAGATCATCTAGTCCAACCCCCAATACAATCTTCTATAGAATTTTATGTTGTCATACTAACACAATTTTCCTAATAACATCAACCACTTTTTTTTTTTCTACAATTTTCATATATTAAAAGGCAGAGGCTAAAAATACAAGTATTTTACCCATTATCTCTCAGTAAGGTCACAATGCCAAATAACACACAGTTACTGGTTTTCAACTTGAGTGAGATGAAGAGGTCACTTCCTTTTTGAACAAAGATTGCAGCCTGTTTCCCACTCGCTTTAACTCTCTTAGCTTTTGAAATTTTCTTTTGCAAGTTAAGTAGTGCTTAAACTTGTATTTCCTGGCCTCCAGGTTAGGATTTCCACTGCTGCAGCAAACACTCTCAAAAGGCATATTATTTCCTAAGCGTTGTCTCCAAGCATGACCAAGTGGTGAAAAAAACCCCAGAAAATCTCGGAAAACAAATTTAAATTATCATGAGGCACAAAAGGAAAAAAAAAATAAACCTCAAAACACTGTGAATATATTAAAAAGAAGAGGAAAACAAGATATAGATCCACTGCCTAGTTTGGAAAGAAGGCAAGTGTGGCTTCACACACATAAACACGAAAGATAAATTGCAGTCAGCCACTTGGAAGAAAATATATTTTAACAAGGGCAAAAGAGTACCAGAGCGAGCACAGAAAAAACGGGTTAAAGAACATATTTAGATAAATGAGCCATGTTCTCGGCAGCCAGCTAGGTGCAAATTACTTTAGACAAAACTAGCAAAACTTGGAAGTAGGTAAACTAGCTGTTTCTGGAACTAACCAAGATACTTTCCCAAATATTAGTGATGGCCTGTTGGAACCTGAGGAGGACAAAGGAGGCTCCAGAAAATGAGAAAAGGCAGAAACCTTTTAAAGGGGGAGAAAGAAAGATGTGAAGATGCTGAGCACCATAAACTAATCAGTCTATAAAAATCCTGGAGTGAATTGCTGAACAGTCCATGTTAAGTGTCTTAAAGTTAATAAAGTGATAAAAACAGGCAACAAGGGTGTGTCGAGAACAGCTCACTTCAAACCAAACTGATTTATTTCTTTGATAGGTAAAAGACATAGCACAGAAGAAAGAAGCAGAAGGTGGGCTACATTTCAACTGCAGTAAAGCTTTGTCATTGTCCATATGGCATTCTCAGAGTGGAGCAGAACCTTGATATAGTCACTAGGTAGATAAGAGTGGCTGAAAAAACTGTTTCCAAATCTTTGTATCAACAATTCCCCACCAAACAAAGAAAGTATCTCAAGTGGGTGAAATTCTGCCATGGGTCTTCTGAATCCAGTTATATGTAAAATTTCCATAATGACTTGCACAGTACAACAGAAATCATACTTTAAAGCCTTGTGGGCAGCCACAAACACTTTGGTAAAAAGGATCACAGTTCACACTAATCTTTTTAAATAGGAAGAATGGTCAAAATTGAGTGTGCTGCAAATCAAAGGAGAAACCTGGATGTTGCTGAAGAGGAGCAAAAGGCTGCAAACACAAAAGGAAGAACAATTTGGGCAGTGAGGCAGACCAATGACTGAAGTGTCTCAAAAGCTGTATGGGAGACAGAGCCACATGGCTAGGGAAAAAATAAAATATTGGTTTATTCTGTACCTGACAGATCTCTGATGGTGCCTTCTCTATCCATGCTGATGCTATGGGCCCCAAAAAGTGTCTTAGTCACATCCATATTGCACACTAGATGTGTTCTGGTTCTCAATCATCTTGCAAACCCTGGGAGTCATCCTGGTTCTCCTGTTAGGTAGGAGGTTGAAGGATATTGTCTGTGCTAGGGAGTTTTGAAGAGGCATATTGTATTCCAAAGTTGCCAAATGCATCTATGGATCTGTCTCAAAGACCACTTCAGTTAACACAAGTGCTATTGGTATGAGGATGGGTGATAAAGTGTTTTGGACAGGTTCTGGAAGACTTCAGTCACTTCCCTAGCAGAGTGACTGAAGTATTTCAAGAAAAGGTTGGACAATAATCTGACAATTACACTTGTTTTTACTTAATTGCCTGTAGTCTTTTGGGGATGGCTCCATACTTCCATCGTTAGTTTACACTCAGGTAATTTAAAAACATTAGTCCAGATGCTCAGTGAAGGAAAACTGGCTATAGCTCTACTTGGAAAAAGTAAGTTTGCCTGATTCATAAGAGGTCATGGATCTGGCCTCAACTGTTCAAATGTGAAGGAAGTGGTGCTATTTCATTTGGGATTTGGGGGTTTTTTATAGCATCTTCTTAAAGAATTAAAATATATACGCATTTCAGGTATTACGGCATTTATTATTGAAAAAAAAAAATCTATTCATTGACAGAGTTTGGTTTGCTTTTGTTTTTACCAAACACTGGTAAATATCATATACTTAGGCCTGTATATAATAGGCCAAGAACCACTGAAGTCAAGCTTAGGGGCAGGATTTGCATTAGTCACTAAATCATGCCTCTACTTCTTGTTAACTTCAGAGTCAAACCACTTTTCCTTATCCGTCTCTTTATTTTACCACCACAGACTGCACAGAGAAAAGACAAAGACAAGGTTTATTCACAGGCACCAAAGCACAAGAAGGTTTGATCAAACATAGCGAACTAAAACAGCAAGCACAAAATCTCTCTCTCAAAGACTCAAAAGCCTGTTCGGGCAAAACACCACCCTTACATCTTAGCTGGGTACCAATTCCCACAAACAGCAAGATGCTGGATTTAAGTACAAGGGGCAGATCAGATGAATCTTCAAAACATGTTTAATGCTATTTGGCCCAAAGCCTGGACATCTGAAGAAAACAAAGGAACCTAGATTAGCTTCCAGGTTAAGTGGCTGAGTGTTCTGGGGACTCTGTCTCTGTGGATATCACTTCACAAAATGTCATTTATTGTTCATAGCGACCACAGCCTGTAGGTGCAAGAACATCATAAAAGGGAGGAAAAAGCAAGTAGTATTTACAGTTGATCTTTTTTTCACTTAGCTCTCACATACAGAAGTGATTCATTTTTACCAATAGGGAAAATAAGGGCATCCCTTTCATGAGTCAGATTCTTTTTTTTTCTCTTGTGGATTTCTCAGTTTTCAATGTTTTGTTTCTTAATTTTGCTTTCAATTCCCTGTGACAGACAGAAGCTTAGCAGTAAAAAGGTGACCACCAAATGTGCTTTGTCTTCATCCTGTCTTCCTTAGGATTTTTGAATCAAGTTGCAACTCAGAATTTCTTGTTGCAGTGTGAAGTGAGCAGTTCAGGTCGGTCTTAAACTTAAGTGCCTAAAGTTATGAAAGCTAAAAAATATGCATCTTTTTCGCCTTTGGTCAAGAGACCAAAGTGACATGGTTTAGAGATGGGTACAGTGACGTGGTTTAGTGATGGGTTGTCATTTTTTATCAGAGTTAGGCTGATGGTTGGACTAGGTGATCTCAAAGGTCCCTTCCAACCTAGACAATTCTATGATTCTTTGACACAAAATCTCATCAAAGCAGGCCATATTTCACAGAGAGATGACTACATTGAGGACTTACCTTCAGTCTTTACAGTTTGAAGATCTTGATCAGCTTTTCTGAAAATAAACCAAAAAAACCCAAACCCTCAACAAGTTTTATACATACAAGCCTAAATTTCACAATTTAGCCCTGATGTAACTCATCTGGGCCTCCCAAATCACAGCAGAAATTAATCAGCCATTCAGAGGTAAGGCTGAAAAGGGCTCAGAGGTATTCACTGACTTTGCATGCCTCTGTTTACGGTTGTCTGGCTTTAAACACTTACCAGCAGGTGTCTAAATTAGGCTACCTAAAAAAAGAAGAACCCAAAACGTGGGGGACTTTTCAGAAAAGATTTCCCCAAGTGACTTGTTCATGGATTTTGAGTGCTTCAATTCAGCAAAGGCAACCAAGGGCCTGATCCAAAATGGCCTGAAGGACATGGTTAGCTTATACAGCTCTCACACCTCTGGAAGTGGCAATCACAACATATGCCAGATTGTGTAGAAAAATGCATAAGTTACAGGGTTCTGAGGGACAGAGGTGATAATTTTCATATTGAAACTATATATTACTTTTCTACGCACCTGGCTAGATACTTGGTACACAGATCTTGTCTTCTTTAAAAAGAAGGGGAGGAAAAAGTCAGTGAAGGCTGTTTTTAATCCACTTCATTTGTGATCTATGCTACAGTCCTGGAACCAAGGAAAAAACAGCCATTAATCTCTCCCAGCTAGTCAAGGAGTGCCCAAGGCACCTACTATAATAAGTTTGACTCGTATTTAGAAAGTTTTTTGAGCTCTTTTGAGTTTTCTTTGACTTTCTGGAGCTAAAAAAATATCTGGAAAATCACTTGGATACCAGCCCTTCAAGCATTCTGATGCCAGACTTCTACCTTGGTTTTTATTTCATCTCCCTCAAAGACTTACTGCACCAGTTTTAAAAACTCAAACCATCTATATTTACAGCTCTGCTAAAATCCTTAGCTCCCCCTCACTGGCTAACAGGGCTTCAAAACTCCAGTTCTCTTGTCTTCCTCAAGATCTTGTCAAAGATTAATTAGCATGGCTTGAAATGCCTCCATTTTCTTAATAAATGAAAGGCTAAATTTATTTTTTTTCTTTTTTTTTTCTTTTTTTTTTTAAATTTACCACCAGGAGATTCAGGATATGAAAATGAAAGATTTTAACAACAGAAAGAGAGATTTGGAGAACTTAGACTAACCACCTGACAGTGGCAGAGTGGAAACAGAGGTGAGAAAGGAGGTCAAATGCACATCAGTTAAATACACCTGTGAGAAAGTAGGTGTGGAGAAGAGTTCACTTCAGAAAAAAAAATATGAAAAAAACAACAGGGAAATGTAGAAGTCCACAAAAAACTGAAAAAGAGATTGTTGAGCTCCCATCCTTCCCCAGGTGTCTTGTTGGAAAAAAACAGGGCAGTATTTTCCCGCCTTTTAGTAAAGGAAATTGAGGCAGACTGACAGATTTTCTGACTCTTTATAGAAAGGTTTAAGTAGAGGAAGAAAATTCCAAGATCTGGGTCATTGCATGCATTTAACTAAGCACAGAATTTGGCCTAACATTTATCTTTGTAAGAGAACTTTTTTTTGTCTTTTCATGAAAAGACAAAAGAGGGTCTCTTTGTCAGGAAGTGTAGTGATAGGACAAGGGGTAATGGTTTTAAATTGGAAGAGGGGAGATTTAGATTAGATCTTAGGAAGAAATTCTTTGCTGTGAGGGTGGTGAGACACTGAGGGTGGTGAGACACTGGAACAGGTTGCCCAGAGAAGCTGTGGCTGCCCATCCCTGGAGGAGTTCAAGGCCAGGCTGGATGGGGCTTGGAGCAACCTGGTCTGGTGGGAGGTGTCCCTGCCCATGGCAGGTGGTTGGAACTGGATGATCTTTAAGGTCTCTTCTACGTCTAACCCTTCTATGATTCTATGAAGACTTTACTCAAGCAAGATAATACCTGACTTACAATCACAGGGATAAATGCAGTAACTATGCACAGGACAGGGAGAAGAACAGTGACATCCTCACTCCTGAGTGAGGACCTGAGCTACAGAGAAGTTGGAGGACAGGTACAAAAGGGACACGGTTGAGCATCTCCACACCACATTCCCATTCTGTGTCTACATTAGCAAATAGAGCAGCTCCAGAGAAGTGGATTCACTGGATGAAAATGATTGATGTCGGAGACCCATATCTGCTTTGCTGGGTGTTTCAGGAGGTTTCAAATGCCAATTAACATAGGAGTGCAGTAGGTGTGCTCCTGCCATGCACTGCCAGCTTACTTCCACCTGAGAGGACATCCAGCCTGTGGGCTCCCTGGTCATCCAGACTGGAGAAGAACAAGGCTGTCCCCTCACTTGGCACCTGGTTGGTGACCCTGCCAGCCAGATCCCTTGCCCGGCAGGTGGTGGGTGGAGAAATGCCAAGGCTTTTCAGCTAGGTAAGCTCCAGCATGAGCCAAGCACTGAGCTGTTGGGTCATGTCCACACCAAAGTATTTCATACACAGGCAGGGAGAAACAAAAGCTTTGGGGCCTGGTGAACTTCAGGCCACAACCAGAGGTGGTTTCAGGATCATGTTTTTTAAAGTATTAAAAGACATGGGCCTGTTGAAGTGGGTGCAGGCAAGTCCACGAAGATGAGAGGGCTGGAGCACCTCTCCTGTGAGGACAGGCTGAGAGAGCTGGGGTTGTTCAGCCTGGAGAAGAGAAGGTTCCAGGGACAACTTAAAGCCCCTTCCAGTACACAGAGAGGTCCCAGGAGAGATGGGGAGAGACTCTTCATCGAGGATTGGAGTGATAGGATGAGGGGTAATGGTTGAGATTTAGATTAGATATTAGAAAAANGTCTTGAGAGGCATTGCAGTAAGACAGGTCTTGCTGAAAGGGAGACACTTTGATCACAAAAGAAAAGACCACAGTGGTCCATCAAGTATGAAATGGTCACGGCACCATGAAATGAGAGAGAAAAGGAGGTAATAAGGAAAAAGGAAAAGCTAAGAAAGATGTGAATTTATTCAAAACAAAGTAAAGTTCCTTGCTATCATCCTATTTCACTCTATGGCAAACCTTCCACCAACTTCAACAAGACAGCTGGCCGACAAGCCACACACCTGACTAAAAAAAGTGGGCCACCAATGCGCAACTTGGAACGGTTACTCCCTCTGAGACTCTGAGATGGCAACATTTTGTCTCATATCAAATCAGCAGGAAAATTTAAATATTAAATTTCAACTTTTTTGTTGCTTTTTTTTTTCCAAATTGAAATATATAATATTTTGCTCTTACAAAATTATTACAAAAATCAGTAGTCGTATGAATATTTTTTTTCATTTAATTGAACAAGCACTTCAGGATTTCCACCCAGCTTTCTGTTCATTACTTTTTATAGGCTGTACTTGCACGAGCAAGAGTTTTAATCTCAAAACATAAAGCTTGAATTTTTCAAAATTTAGGCAAGTTGCCATGCTCAAAATCTTGCTTCTCCTGATGGAGGAAAACTTGAAACTGTGGTCGCAACTATTACCTTTCACAAGCTTTGGATCAGGCCTTTGGTGGAAAATCTTTATTGTATCTTTCATCACAGTGAAAAGCTAGAGAGATGGAAATTAATCAAAAATCATTAATAGATTTTTTTTTTCCTTTTCTTAAGGCTTGTTCAAACCTGTTGTTTACTTTAACCAAATATTTCATTTGTAATACTTTGTTTGGTGTAAAAATCAGTGATAATTAACTATCATTTAAAATTAATGGAATATTTCTCTCTGTATTTATAATAAGCTCTTCAACAATTCATATCTGCCAACGGCAGTGCCAGAGGAATATGTTGTATGTTTTCATTGCACATGCAGAAGTAGCAATGTATATGTGAACTGCTACCAAATATTCCGATGTCCACGTTTTCTTGTGGTATGTTTGCAAAATCAATACCAGATCTCATCAAATTCCCATTCGTCTCCTGTTCCTTCCTTTATACTAATAAATTGTGGGGGAAAAAAAAGACAGTTACTTACAAAAATAATATGGAACAAGACATGGCCCTGCTTTTTTTCCAACTATCTAGGGTTTTTTCACCAGGTTCCCAAAGCCTGAGTTCCTACAGAAGCAGTTGGGCCTGGTGTTGGTTTTATGGCTCTATTATTAGGATGGGAATGAGTAGGGTAAGACAAATGAAAACAAGAGTCAAGAAAAATATCTTCTCTCATACACCGCCGCATGAAAACTGGGACAAGAATGGTGCTGATTATCAGCTTGATGCCAGGTAAGAGGAAGTTGCAGTTCCAAATCTAGGGCAATGAGTCAAAATACTGAAGTTTGCTTTATCAAAACAAATTCCAAAACAATTGTATCGAAATAGTGAATACTGGAGCGGTTCTGCTACATGATGTCAGTTTAGCAATACAGAGTGTTATTATTTTTTCTAATGTTAAACAGAATACATCACATTAGCACTAATGCAAAGGTTTTTAATAAATAAAAATATTACTCAAAAATTAAATAGCAAAAATAAACTGAAATAGCATATAGAGGCTGATACTGCTGGTAAGATTCGAACTATTTAAAAATGAAAAAAAAGATTTGCTCAATATTTGTATTTTGACAGTGGAGAACCATTTTCTGATAATTTTCCAATATTTTGAAGGTAATGAAGATCAGAAGAAAAGTATACATTTACTTAGTGCTTGTCCTTTCCTTTTTTTTGGTTCTTTTTTGTTGTCATATTGGTTTTCAGACAACAGAATATGTTAACAGAGATATTAGCATGTAGTTTGTTGTATATAATGGAGACAGGATATGATAGGATACAGTTCTAAAATTTTTTTCCCTGTAATTCACCTTTATACTAAAAAAATATAAACCAAATGCCCATCCCACTTACAGCCAGTACTTCCTTACTGAAATGCAGAGCGAACACAGGGTTCTTAATTTAAGCAGAAGACAAGCTTTCTTGAGTAGTGTGGGAGAAAGAGGAAGGGGCCAGTCTTCATTCAGTGATGCCTTGTGATGAGACAAGAGGTAATGGGCACAAATTGAACATAGGAAGTTCCATCTAAACATGAGGAGGAACTTCTTTGCTTTGAGAGTGGCAGAGCCCTGGAAGAGGTTGCCCAGAGAGGTGGTGGAGCCTCCTTTTCTGAAGACATTCAAACCCCACCTGGACACGTTCCTGTGCAACCTGCTCTGGCTGGACCTGCTTTGGCAGGGGGTTGGAGTAGATGATCTCCAGAGGTCCTTTCCAACCCCATAGCGTTCTGTGATTCTGTCATTCTGTAAAGTATTTGGAGAAAGACCAAGCCATGCCAGAGAGCTTAAGATGGACTATCCTCTGTGTTTCCTTACACGGAGCTCACTCCAGAACACCACGGCTGGGGATGCTGATAGAACCTCACCCAGGTCCCACAACCTGCAGGGTCTTAATTCCTGTCACCTCGCTGCAGCTTGAAAAGCAGGAGAAAAGGACACCAGGTAGGAAGTTGCTTACAATCATTCTGCTACATTTTGTGAGATTAAATGAGGGGATTTCCCATCACGGTGGAGGAGAGAGCACACCTGTAAAGAGTGAACATCAGCAATAATTTGGCATAGCCCCCTTCCTGCTCCGAAACCTGCTGAAACATTTTTCACCTTTTTTTAAACTCTCTTTTGTGTTATAGCTGAAAAACAATATAAGATTTTCAAGCTGCGAAGCTGTACTTTCCCACCTGCTCACGTCCTAACACGACTGGAGAAGTTTTGGTTCAGCAAACCTGAAGACCTGCTTTTTATATCGCTCCGTCTTTACCTTCCAGTCTGGCTCTATGATTTATTTTCTCTGGCTGCATCTTCCTCTCCCGTGTGTCATTGTGTTGAGGCTCTTTAAAAACCACCACACCCTCCATACTCCACCATCGGGACAGCCTGGGCTTTGCTCGGGTTTGGATCACTCTCTTGGATGTCACGCTGCTGATAGAAGCCCAGGGTGCAGGAGGGAGATAAAACCCCTTTCTCCTATATAAAATAACGGTTGGACAAGAGTTGACCAAAATACGTTCTGAAAGGGCCTGATCTAATATTCCCTGCAATCAATGGAAGGCCTTTAACTGACTTCAGCAGGTCCTAGATAAGGACCCACATTAATATTATTGCCATTATCACTTCTAACGGGGGCTCGGAGCATTGCTGTACGGTACGTTTGGTAAGAAGTAGAACCAATAGAGGACAGTGTGTTTCTCTCAGCTTTTTTAAAATAACATTAATTTCATGCATATTTTTGCTTGCCTTTGTTTTTTCGCTGCTTTTATATATCCTGTGTTCCCTTGTTAGAGGTCCTCCACATGCTTTGAGATCTCTCGAGCCTCAATAGAAAGATAAGAACATTAAAAATCAACAAGGAACTTTTTTTTTTTCTCACAAACAGTTCAGGCATTTGCGGTGATTAAGAGAAAAGGCTTTGGAATAACTCACATGAAAGAAGAAGTCCCACCTTATTTAATCGGGTCTCACTTGTATGGGTGACACTGATACCATTATCCTTCATGTCGCCTTGTGTTCCAGGAAGAAACAGAGCTAAATATCTGATATAAAAACCCAAGCTGAACTTTCTCAGGCTGGAGATGTTGAAGGCTTAAAAAGAGGCATAAATACTACTTCCCTTTTAGAAAATTGCCTAAATACCATGTAGTAAAAAGCTGTAAAGATCAGAAAAATGAATAGGGCTGTCTCTGTCCCTGTTCACCTCCACTGCGTGGAAAGAAGGAAGTGGAGCAGGAGAAACTGTTCTAAAAGAAAGATATCTCTCAGAGAGGTTTTTGCCTCAGTAACTTTCCATTTGATTTATATCACGATCGTTTCAGCGACTCTCATGAACTTTAATGGATTAACTGTTGCAACCATCCTCTTTCCTTCGAGATGTTAGTACCCCTTGTGGCAGCCCTTAAACTGGACCTGCTGAAGCTGGGTGATGAGCTTTGGGTCATGCAAAGGATCTGTGTACACACGCACATATGTACACATCTGCTCCTATCAGTATCTAAGACCACTTCACTCTTTTTTACCTGATTTCCCAGATTTGTCACCCACCCTCACCCACCATCTCTGCCACCCCAAAGTTCATGAGAGCTTTTACAACTGTAGTTTGTGTGCCCAAACCTCAATAAAGAAACGAAGCAACTGATCAATAAACACTTAAGTCAGCCACTTCTTCTAAGAAGTTTCCAATAATTTCTCCAAGTACATTGGATTGTAAGTTTTACTAACTCAGTACATTGAGAAGTGTATAAGTATATTACTTACTTATACATTGAGAAGTGTATAAGTAGTATTGTTTAGATATCACCAGTGAGATTTGCCTGTACTAAAAGGTATGTAGTTTTAATATTGGATTTTCAGTTAAACTGAGGCAGTAAAATTAATTCCAATGTTTGACTCATATAAATTTTATTCCAAATGGATAGTTGAAGCTAAATTAATGTGAGCCAGGCTGAACAAAAAGAATATAATTTATACCACAGAATCATAGAATGTTTTGGGTTGGAAGGGACCTTAAAGATCATCCAGTTCCAACCCCCCTGCCATGGGCAGGGACACCTCCCACCAGACCAGGCTGCTCCAAGCCCCATCCAGCCTGGCCTTGAACCCCTCCAGGGATGGGGCAGCCACAGCTTCTCTGGGCAGCCTGTTCCAGTGTCTCACCACCCTCACAGCAAAGAATTTTTTTCTAATATCTAATCTAAATCTCAACCATTACCCCTTGTCCTATTGCTCCACTCCCTGATTGCGAGTCCCTTCCCATCCCTCCTGTAGGCCCACTTCAGGTACTAGAAGGTGGTTCACTAAATTGTTTTCCAATGCATTTTCAAGCTAAACAATTTTAACTTTGGTAGAGATGAAAACCTAAGTCTGGCCTTGGTACTCTGAAGCACTGAAATGCTGGAGAAATTATAGAATGGTCTGAACAGGAGGAGTTATCAAGGGTGGCCACCAAGTTTTAACACAAGGAGAGTTACAGGTAGGGGAGGGATCCCTCTAGTTTGCAATAGGGTAGGAAGGGGAGAACACTGGTTTGCCAATCACCGCTTTCCTAATCAAAGAAGGGGAAAAAAAATTAAATGCATGAACACCTTCAAAACCTTGGGAAACTTAACTATAACTTTATGTCAAAATAAAGCTTTATGAGATGGCAATACAGCCAAAAGGGAGGCTGCAAAGTTTTAGCCAAGATGTAACTCTATGAGAATAATTAAACTAGAGACAATCTGGTAATTGTCATTTCTGAAAAGGACTGATGGATGGCTTTCTAGTCATATACCCCTGGCACTCTAAAGAACACTTCAGAGGTGACCCTAAAAAATACGAATAAGGCTATTTAACAAAGTATTTGAGACAGACATTATGGATGTATTTCCAGCTAATGAAAGGAGATAGAAAAGCGTGTGCCATCAGAGCAGGAGACAGTACTTGAAGACTGATCTTGATTGCAGACATGCTAGAAATGTAAAATGTTAAGAACTGCCAAAGGAAGGGCCATTTTTCAGTCCTGTGCTGAACAAAAGGTACCCAGGAGCAGCGTGCAGAGCCATTCTTCACAGGCTCTATAGTTTGGGTCAGTAAGACTGGTGAACCCTAGAGAGTGGATTCCCTACTTCAGGGTAAGCATCTGAGCTTCAAGACATGCCTGGTGTTTTCATTGTCAAAGCCAGTGCACAGCAATCTTCATTACCAGTCCAAATGAAAATAAACTGGTGTTGCCCTCAGTAGCTCACCAGGAGAACTGGACCTGAAAGGGAAGTTTGCAGAGGAGACAACTCTTAGTGGCTGTTTGTGGAGACCCAGCATATGGAAGGGTAGAAATTGGCAGTCTGTTGAGCTGTAGTGTCAATGCAGCTCAAAGGGAGCTTCTGAAGAATGTGGGTCTCTTGAATCATGAGGCAAGAAGGGGGAAAAGCTGGAGAGGTGATTCCCTTGTAACATGGATGCAGAGCATCAAACCTCATTCCTCAGCAAGGCCTGGAAGATCCATGTGCCACAGTAACGGAACCTGCAGGATGAGACACTGCACACATCTAGACCAAAACCAGACTGACAAAATCCTGACAGGACGTTCAGGTAACTGCTCTTGCAAAACCCTTGGACAGGCAGATATATTTCCCCGGGATGTGGTATTTCATGTGGACTCGGGCAGAGTTTCCTTCTTGCAAAGAGTTCTTATCTTCAGATTTCTCCATGTGGCCAATCCTTTTAATTTTGAAGAAATTAACCTTTTTGGCACCGGCACTATTCCCCACCTTCCCACACCAGAGGTTAACTGAGGAAGGCCTGAGCCTTCTGCGCTTGTGCACGCAGCCCACGTGCTTAATCAAAAGGAGACCAAGAAGGTTTGAGTGTTTCCTTAAGGTTCATAAGTGCATAAGTGTTTCCCTTAATCAGGGCCTACATCACCATTACTAATTCAGAGAGCACAGGAGATAGCTGCAAGCGGAGAGCATCTTCCTCATGCAAAGGGAAGTAGCTGGCATGTTTTGTACTGCTCTCCTGTGAAATGACACCAGTGGAAGACACTTATTCTACAAATGAATCTGTTGTGAGTTTCACTGTTGACTAAAGTAACCCTGAGGTCACTCTCCGCAGTTGGCTCATCTCTATCAGGAAGGAAAGGAATACAGAATGATGGGGTCTTTCCAACACCCATAAGAAGAAGGTGCAGTGTAGTATACCAAATCGCCTGAAAATGTTTCTTGTAAGATAAAGAATATTCTTGGAGTTGCTCCTTTCCACATAAAACAGTCCTCTTTCTTTCTTCTCTCGTATGAAACCACGTGAAACTTTTACAACTTGTTCCTTACACAAGATTTCTTCTACTAGAGCATTGGGGTAAATTATTCCAAAGCCAGGCATGACCTTGTCCCATGGAACGTTTTGATAATGATGGACAGATATCCCAGCCTGCCACACAGTTACAGAAACTAAAATCTCAAATATATTTCTCCTGTGGAAGAAAGCAGACACCACAGGGTCAGGGAAATCTACAGACCATTGCTCTTTGGGAAAGTCAAAAGTGAGACATTTGCCTGACCAGAACCTCATGGAGTAGAATAAATAGCCACAAAATACCCCCTGTCTTCTCAAACAGTAGTGAGTCACTAGCTACAGGGGAAAAAGAAAAAAAGTTGTTTTTTTCTTTAAAAAAAGCATATTCTTTTGTGGGTTTAGGGTAATCCCTAAAACCTGGAGAGGAAACTGAAAATAGAAGACAGGATGGCCCTGAGGCTTTTAGAAACTGCTGAAAACCCCCACTATTTCTAGAGTAGCCTACAGCGTGTAAAAAAAGCCAGAGAATCTTTGAATTCTGACACATTAGTAAGGCAGTAGAAAGAAAAAGGTGATTTTTTCTGATAATACCAGCTTTGTTTGAGGAAGACCAGGAGAGTGGATATCAATCTCTGTGCACTAGAGAGGCAGAAATAGCCAGCTGGGCTAGAATATTAGCCAAAATACTTATGAACTGTGTGGTTGCCAAGTACAACTAAAATGTCACTGGGAAGGTTAAGAGTATGTTTTCTTACTGGGGAATTCCCTAGGAACTATTATGAAAAAAATAAAAAATAATTAAAAAAAAAAAAAAAGAAATATAAAAATAATGGACCACCGTTTATAGGGCAAGGTTTCAAAGCTTTTTTGGCAAGATGTAATTTCTAGCGCATTATCACCAGCCCTCCATGTCCTGAAGCGAAGGCAGAGACTGGAAGAAATGTGCAGACAAGATGATCCTTCCTTGGCACAGTTACCTACAGATCAGCTCCTGTTATGTCAACTAAATAAAACAGACTTCGCAGAGAAGCACTTGCCATCTCAGTGACTGATGCTCGAAGGAGCCTTGTCTGTCTGTCTGTCTGTCTATCTGTCATCTAGCTGCCTATCTCTCTACTTACAGAGGTTGTACAGACTATATTAAGGCAAAGTCCAGCTTCCTCTGACATGTTTCGAATTAGATGGGAATTTAGGCGAGGAGCAAAGGTCCTGTCCACAAAGCCACAGGAAAATTTGTCTCAGCAAAATCTCGTGGGTGCTTTTCTAAAAATGATGATGAAGTATTATCAGGAGTAGCTAAAACTGCATTTAAACAGAAAAAGCAATGTTGTCTCTATTGCTTGCAATGCTGAGAGGTATCTGAGGTTTAAAAAAATCACAAGATTTGCAACAGATGCAACCACTGGTAGGGTGAATATAGGTTTAATACATATCTCCTTCGGTTGAATGTTTTTATCCCCTGCAGCTGCATAGTCAAAGGAACTTGTGCAGCATGAACTGGTACAGGATTTATGCCTGTGTTTAAGGCAACTTGAAGAAGCAGCTCCTGTAATCAGCTCAGGACATCCATTTGGCTAAGTCTGAAAACTAGAGACGGACCATTTAGACATTGTCATTGACTACTTCATCGTTTATATTAGAAACATTAAAAATATTCCCCAGTTCTGTCCAAATTCCTCCAGAAGTACATTTCTTGAAACTCAAAACTAATGCCTTCAACTTCATTCTTGAATACTAGAAGGCACTGGCACCTCAGAGGACAGAATTTGTGTGTGTGTGTGTGTGTGTGTGTGTGTTATAGAATCATAGAAATGGCTAGGTTGGAAAGGACCTTTGAGATTATCTAGTCCAGCCATCAACCTAACTCTGATAGAAAAAAAAAACATCACTAAACCATGTCTATAGGCACTATGTCAACCCGTCTTTTCAATACCTCCATGGATGGTGCCTCAACCACTTCCCTGGCCAGCCCATTCCAAGGCTTCATAACCCTTTCAGTGTAAAAATTCTTCCTGATATCCAATATGAACCTCTCCTGATGCAACTTGAAGCCATTTCCTCTTGTCCCATCGCCTGTGACTTGGGAGAGAAGACTGACCCCTGCCTCTCTACATCTTCCTTTCAGGCAGTTGTAGAGAGAGAGAAGGTCTCCCCTCAGCCTCTCTTCATCAAATTTACTCTCCAGACCCGTCACCAGCTTCATTGTCCTTCTCTGGACCTGCTCCAGCACCTCAATGTCTTTTTAGTGGGAAGGGGCCCAAAACTGGACACAGCCCTCCAGATGGGGCCTCACCAGTTGCCAGTACATNGATGGGAATTTAGGCGAGGAGCAAAGGTCCTGTCCACAAAGCCACAGGAAAATTTGTCTCAGCAAAATCTCGTGGGTGCTTTTCTAAAAATGATGATGAAGTATTATCAGGAGTAGCTAAAACTGCATTTAAACAGAAAAAGCAATGTTGTCTCTATTGCTTGCAATGCTGAGAGGTATCTGAGGTTTAAAAAAATCACAAGATTTGCAACAGATGCAACCACTGGTAGGGTGAATATAGGTTTAATACATATCTCCTTCGGTTGAATGTTTTTATCCCCTGCAGCTGCATAGTCAAAGGAACTTGTGCAGCATGAACTGGTACAGGATTTATGCCTGTGTTTAAGGCAACTTGAAGAAGCAGCTCCTGTAATCAGCTCAGGACATCCATTTGGCTAAGTCTGAAAACTAGAGACGGACCATTTAGACATTGTCATTGACTACTTCATCGTTTATATTAGAAACATTAAAAATATTCCCCAGTTCTGTCCAAATTCCTCCAGAAGTACATTTCTTGTAACTCAAAACTAATGCCTTCAACTTCATTCTTGAATACTAGAAGGCACTGGCACCTCAGAGGACAGAATTTGTGTGTGTGTGTGTGTGTGTGTGTGTGTTATAGAATCATAGAAATGGCTAGGTTGGAAAGGACCTTTGAGATTATCTAGTCCAGCCATCAACCTAACTCTGATAGAAAAAAAAAACATCACTAAACCATGTCTATAGGCACTATGTCAACCCGTCTTTTCAATACCTCCATGGATGGTGCCTCAACCACTTCCCTGGCCAGCCCATTCCAAGGCTTCATAACCCTTTCAGTGTAAAAATTCTTCCTGATATCCAATATGAACCTCTCCTGATGCAACTTGAAGCCATTTCCTCTTGTCCCATCGCCTGTGACTTGGGAGAGGAGACTGACCCCTGCCTCTCTACATCTTCCTTTCAGGCAGTTGTAGAGAGAGAGAAGGTCTCCCCTCAGCCTCTCTTCATCAAATTTACTCTCCAGACCCGTCACCAGCTTCATTGTCCTTCTCTGGACCTGCTCCAGCACCTCAATGTCTTTTTAGTGGGAAGGGGCCCAAAACTGGACACAGCCCTCCAGATGGGGCCTCACCAGTTGCCAGTACATGGGGACAACCACCTCCTGAGTCCTACTCACCACGCTGTTCTTGATACAGGCCAGGAAGTTTTAGTGTATTACATTGACATTTAGGGCATCTGAGGTTAATTTTAATGCCCCTTCCTGTGTAATCAGACAGCTCCTACATGTCTGTCAATAAGTCTTCTGTCACGGCCCCATAATGGCACTTAGCTGGTGTGTTGCCACTGTTGAGTTCTAGTCCCTCACCCTGAGAGCCAAGTCCTGCCCTCCAGTTACATTTGGGCAGGGAGTGGGGGTGAAAGCAGACATCGGCCTCCTCATCGAATGAAAACAACATCTGACAAGTGATAGATCAGGAAGGATGGATGCTTTACTTATTCATACGCACCCCCAAGCAATTTAGCTGGTTCCCTAATTGTCTTCTTTAAGAAAAGTGAGTTGCCTCTACTTGTCTTATATTTCTGCCCACAAAGTGCTAAGGATCCGTCTCGTTTTGCCATCCTCAGAGCCTCTAAAGGTACTTTTACCTACTTTCTTTCCTTTCCTTTTGCACAGCAATCACACCCAGCGCAAGGCTGCCTCTCTGCTAATGACCAATTTAAAGAGTCAGATACTCAAGAAGGTGGAATTGTTCTGTAATTACTTGTAAAAGTAAGTATATTTCAAAAAATCACTCCCCAAAGAAACTCTGAAATACCCGTATTTTTAATTGAGAAAAGTGTATATCCCTGAAAATTTCAATTTACCTAAAACTGGAATAAAAAAAATTAATGGAAGTTCCATGTGAAAACATAGAGAGGGGCGAGGCATGGAGAAATCATGTCTGATTGCAAGTGAACAAAAAATTTACTCAGCATAACGAAATGATTATACTCATGCTTTATTCTTAATGAAGCAAGTAGTAAATATTTTATTACAGACTTAAGACTAATAGGTGACTAAGTAAAGGAAATTTTTCCCAATAATAATCTTGCACAACAAGTCTCTCTGCCTGTTTTCACAGGAAGGAAAGGAAGAAATATCCAACTTTGACCTCAAAGTGCAGACCAGAGAAGCTGTCTTTAGCTGCAGCCAATTCTAATCTAGCAAGAATATTCCCCATCCAGCTGAAGCCCAAACAATTGCCCCCACAGCAGCTTTGCCTCCCACAAGAAGTTAAGAGCTCGCCATGCTCAGTTTCTGTAGCATCTCCAAAAATAACTGAGGAATCAGAACCCGACTGCTGAGCTGGTGGTACAACAGGCAGATGATGAGCCAGCTCCCTTTTCACGGCTCGCTCTTTGTGTTTCACGGTGCTGACAACATGAAGGGCTTGTTTTCGTCAGTAAACTGTCCAGATATGACTCAGAAGACATATGGAGACTAGATATGTGTACTAGCAAGATTCAATTTTTAAAGTCACTTTTCTGTTCATAACCACACTGCAAAAAAAAAAAAAGAAGAAGAAGAAAAAAAAAGAAAATCAACCAAGAAACAAACCAACCACCACCATACAACAAAAATGTGCTAAACGGACAGTAACTGTCACCAGAAGTTGTCTAAATCATTAGCTGGTCATGTCCTGCCCTCTAACTTCAGTGAGGATGGGAAAGGTGCTTGATGTACTGGAACAGGCTGCCCAGAGAGGTGGTGGAGTCTCCATGTCTGGAGACGTTCAAAACCCACCTGGACATGTTCCTGTGCAACCTGATCTGGGTGGACCTGCTTTGGCAGAGGGAGTTGGACTAGATGATCTCCAGAAGTTTCTTCCAACCCCATGGTGTTCTGCAATTCTGCAATGTACAACTGTGAAAAATGTCCATTTGGGGAAAACTCTTAGCTTAACAAACCAGAACACCGAGTGCTATCTATTTTACAAAGTGAAAAACACTAAGTTTGTGGCAGCTGAACGCATGACCCAAATATATTGGTTCCTATTTGAAAGAAGGGGAAAAAATAATAATAATAAAAAAAAGAATTCAGTTTGCTACAGAGACTTTTGCATCAAAATACACCCACAAAATAAGAAGTGCCTCTGAGCAGGAGAGCAGCCACTTGTGAAGTCCCACATGCATGGTATGGCCATTTGCTGGGCGATCTGCAAATCCATACTAGAAAGCAACAGTAGATGGCCTACTTTTCACAAAAAGTGAGAGCTAGAGCAAACCACATTGTGCCATAGGGAGGGGAAGCACGGGCATCGCCTTCATTATTAATTGGCGTACACAGAAAGAGCAAGCAGAAACAAGACGAGTGGAAGAAAGAAGGGAATTCTCCCCGGAAACATATGGGAAGCACAAAACAGAAGCAATAAAACATTAAAGAATAGGGACACAAACACTAGCGTGTCCAGAAAGTGCAATCATGAGTAATGGACGTAGTGAAAGCACGGGAAGTGCGAATGCAAAAGTTATTGGCTTCATTTACACGTGTGAGAGAGGGCAAGGCAAAAGACCATGGTATCTAAATAAGGAATGTATGAAAGAGTCTTCCAAGTCTCATTTTCTATATAACTCACCAGCCTTCACTGAAGGGAGAAGTAAAGGAAAGCACAGAAAATTCCACTTTGACACCTGTCCTTTTAAAGCTGTTTTCATTTTCGCAATTTCTCTTTGTAGTCCCTGCAGAGCAGAGCTCCCAAAACCGAGCACTCTCAGCAAATCGCTCTGACCACAAAACACAGGTTTTCTACCCATCTCACCGCTCCACCACACCAGCACCTTGTTAGAATTGGCCACCAAGGCTAATTTTGAGGCCATGTAAACCCCATACAGGCTCAAATGCCTTCAGAAAACTGAGCACCCAGCCGCTGTTGGGGTTCCCTCTGCTCAGGAAACCGAGTGTGAGCCTTCTCAATACTTTTGACTGTCCTTGTCCTGTCTGGTGGAGCTCTCAAACCACAAGATTCCAAATGTTGTCAAGTTGACATCTGCAAGGTAGCCCAGGAGATAATTTTTTGCAGGTCCCTGAAGTGTTTCCAAGCCTGGAAAACCAATGTAAATTAATGCAGATGGGATGTTACATGCCATGGTTAAAAAAACATGTGTTTTCAAACAGGATACACAAAGTTTGTTGGGCTCAAATGCTCAGAAATAACATAGTGATTGCTTCAGGGTTGTCTAAGTGATAGAAATCACCTAACATCATAGTCTTGGTTCTCTGAAGGGTCCAGCAAATTTCTTCCAAAGCTAAAGGTGTGATGTAGGAGTAGCTTAATCAAATTAATTAAATTATGCATTTATGGAAGGTGCACAGTGTTATATGTATGTTATATGTGTACACAGCCTCACTGCAAGCATAATTTGCCTAGGTCTTGAACAGCAGTGGGTAGCAAGGGTTGCAAGGTCTAAAATGGAGGTGATTAATTCAGTCTTGGCCTGAAAAAATTGCTTTTCTTGCCAATCTTCTGGCACCTCCTACTGACTAATACAGAAAGAAGTGACATAGGGCCTGAGGATGTAAAAGAAATATAGTGAGAAATGAAAAGCTCTACCATGTAGCCTGCATTGGGCTACCTCAGTGATAGGGTAAGAGTGAGGGAAAATGTAAAGACAAGGGAGGGATTGATTCCACTTCCCAATATTCTTTTAAGTCTGAATTTGCTAAATCTGGGAGAAAGTATGAGAGGGGGAAGGTTATAAGCCTATAAAATAGTAGATTTTCATAAGATGATGACGGACTAAGTAGGAAATAGGCATTTGTGTCCAATTTGGAGGTGTCTGTGACAAGTTTACAAGATGAGGTTAATAATGGGTTAACCCCTCTTATTTAAAAATCATATTTCCTTCCAATGCTTCAAAGTCGATAAAACTCGATTCCCCATCCCTGGAGGGGTTCAAGGCCAGGCTGGATGGGGCTTGGAGCAACCTGGTGTGGTGGGAGGTGTCCCTGCCCATGGCAGGGGGGTTGGAACTGGATGGTCTTTAAGATCCCTTCCAACTCCAACCATTCTATATGATTCTATGAAAACAGGAAAGGAGGAAGGCTGCTGTAAGGGGAAACCAAAGGCCTCTCCAGCAATGGGACAGTGAAAGAAAAAAGGGTAAAAGTAAGAGGTTGGTGACTACCAGACGTTGCCTGAATTGAAGGAGTAAGTGGTCAAACTCATCTACATGTTGGCTCTCAACTGTACTAACTAGGGTTTGTGGATTGAGTTCTGCTTTGAGATACATCCAAAGAAAGACAAGAAACATCACTGGGCATTTCCGAGGAGGAAAAGCGGGCGGAATTCACTGTTAAACCAGTGCAAAGGTGCAACCTCCCTCAGAGGACACTTTTAAAAGCAGGCACAGAACAAAAGCCTCTCTGCTTGCCAGCCAGGCACACAGTATAGTAGCCACACCCTCCTGGGTAAACCCTGTACGTCCAGCAAATCACTTCTCCGGTGAATAGGGGTTCACTTTATCATTTTGAAAGGCATGCTGCTACTTCTTGACATATTAGTAGGCTTAAATGCATCGCTTAAGAAAATAAACTTATTTGCCCTCTCCTCCCTTGTTAATCAAAGTTGTCTAATTTATTTTTTTTTTCCCTATGGCCTTGGGTTTTAAATAAATAAATAAATAAATAAACAAGCCACGCAGTCGCCTTTGAAATACTAGGCGCCAGCAATAAAAGAAAGGCAAGAAATATCACACAATCTGAGGGGAGGGGGTGGAAAAGAGGCATTTCTCCAGGGATGCTGACCACATATAATATATATATAATACAATATAACCCCCTATATTCTTCATTTTCCACAGCTTCACATGTCAATGCCCTCTTACAGGTTAAAGAGACTGAGCTGCATATATAATAGAAGCTTCTTATTGATGGGACTGTGCTTTAAAAAGAAAAATAATAATAATAATAAATAAACAACTCATTCTGTGTGATGATGGATGGTTTTTACCCGGAACAGGGCTAGTTTTCACGGGGGAGCATCACTTCCAGGGCTCCACCGAGGGCAGCCCCCCTGATGTCAGGCTCTGCTGGAGTCTAAGGAACTGATGCCACTTGCCCCAAGCTTCGTTTTGCACCTCCTATACCGTGCTGTTTCAGAACAAATGGAATAATAGCTTTTGTACAACATATGTTCAGTTCCTATAGTACTCTATTTTTGCAGTTGGAAGGCCTCAGGCATTGCTCTCCTTCCAAGCCGTACACAAACAAAGAGGGTTTACCACAAAAAAGCCTCTGCTGAAGAGTGTGAGGTTTACCTTTTCTCCCTCCCTCACGATCCTAATTTCACCAAGTTATGCCCTTTTCTTTCTATATCATATACCTAGAACCTATATCTTTTCTCCAGCAGCAGCATAAGTCGCTCTTGATTTTCCCTTCACTTTCAAACCAACAGGCTCATCCAAGACTTTGCCATCAAGAAAACCTGGATGTTGCACCACAAAGGACGTACATCTCTTATTCTGTTGATAAACCCCTTTCATATAAAATTTTGATTGATGGAGTCTAGCCTCAGCACTGGATTCTTGTTGCTACCAGACCTGGGCCAAAAGAAATAAGGAAAAAGAAATGGTAGGACTGAATCATTGCTGTCTTATCCCAGTTCTGCACCAGAATATGAAGCAGATTTCCAGTGTAGGGAATCTGGGACAAGGTAAGAGTGGTCTACAGGGCTCTAGATGTGCAGCTGCTGAAACCAGATGTGCAAACTTTGAAGATTTTGACTCTTTGTCAGGGAGTGTAGCAATAGGACAAGGGGTAATGGTTTTAAATTGAAAGAGGGGAGATTTAGATTGGATATTAGGAAAAAATTCCTTGCTGTGAGGGTGGTGAGACACTGGAACAGGTTGCCCAGAGAAGCTGTGGCTGCCCCATCCCTGGAGGGGTTGAAGGCCAGGCAGGATGGGGCTTGGAGCAAACTGATCTGGTGGGAGGTCTCTGGTGGAGGGGTTGGAACTTGATTTTTAAGGCCCCTTCCAACTCTAACCATTCTATGATTGTAAGATCTAGGCTACACCATCTACACATCTGGAGTAGGAGCCAAAAGAACACTTTCTCCTCCATTCTCTAAACACACGGATGTACTGGAAAGTCTGATGGAAGGGAAACCAGCTCAGGGGAGGGTCATAGCCCATGCCATTGCTTCCACTAGGGTTCAACCAGGAGAAGTTCTTCGTAACCCCGAAGGAGACCTTGTTTCCAGCTGCTGAAACAGCTTCCCCTCAACTCATATCCCTTTCTCTGGCTTTTCGGCAAGAAAACGTGGGTATGATGGTGTGGAGGTAGCTGCATCTCCTGCTGTCCCATGTTCCACCACCTCTTTTGGCCCTAACCAGGTCCACACAATGTCCATTCTTCAGCAGGGTGTGTGGTTGCCACTCACACCTCCGTGTTTGCTGTTCTCAGAGTCCCAGCACACATGCAAATCCGGGTGGCGGCACATCCAGCCAACCTTTGAGGCAGGTGCCCCTCAAGAATTCCACCAGCAGAGCAGCCACCAGGCTGATCCTCACACACCACACTGTTTAATGGAACAGAAAAGTTAATTCACGTTATTGGAGACAATTTATATCCCCAAGTAGGAGAATCTGGTTAAAACTTGTGGCTCTAAGTGATTTGGTGTGTGATACAAGCAGCATTAAACCCCATTCTCCTGCCTCCCTCCCCAGAGCTTCTAATCAACCTTCTTATCTTCTTTTATGAGGAGCTTATGTTCGGAAGTTCCACATGAAAGGAAAACACGCGTTCTTATTTTGCTTCGAATGTGTTGATGATACTTATTGAAAATATTCCTGGTCCCCCCAAACCTCCAAAAAATAAATAAATAAGAAAACCACCTGATTGCCAACGATAAAAATACCACAACTGCATTTGAAACTTTACAGTAACTATAGCCTAAAAGTGAAACTAAAAAAAAAGTGAAAGTTGCTTGTTGTTTTCCACTGCACAAGCCGAGGAAAATGCTGAAAGTCAACAAAAAGCACACATGAGCAAGGATTTATAAAAATGCTTCCTGCCTTCTGAGATGCCTCTGGACTGGAAAGAGAGAAACCTGATTATTTAAACACTTGTGATGGGTAGAAAAAAAGAAAAGAAAGAGCCTGTGTGAGTGACCACGTCAGTAGTTAGAGACTGATTCCAGGGTACTCCCTGCAGATGGTGAGACAAACTCAGGAAAAGCAGGAAGAGCCCATAGGTAAAAGACAGCTGCTGGGATTTTCCAAAAGCCTGAAAAGAATTTATGCAGCTCCCCGGCAATCCATTTGGAAAATCCCAGTGTTTGGGCTGAGTGCTCTCCTTCTCCCAGCTAAATTTCCTCTACAATTCCTTTTCTGTTGGGCAATGCCCAGCGAGCTGACCCCGTCACGCCAGGGGAAACAGCAGGTCGCAGCGGGAAAGCATTAAGGACGAAGACAACCTGGGTTCTCTTGGGGTTTGATGTTTAACTAGGATTCTCCAAACTTTCTCCACGTGTTTTCTAACTCCAGGAAATCGAGTCATTCCCTCCGTATTTCCCATGTAGGTAATTACTGCTTCTCTTAAATTACTTCTATAATTTGTGTAAGTAAAAGATCACCAGAAGACGCAGTTACGCTGTTTACAATTACGCTGTCAGTTGATGCAATTACTATAAATAGGCTCAGAGACATCACTAATTAATGAAGTTGGAAGGGTAAGGCAAGACGAAATCCGCTAGCACACATCTAGGGCATTACAGTCTCAAAATTCGGAGGCAGAAGGGTGATTTCTTCTTCTTTAGGGTTTTGGGAAGGGTATGTTATAATGAACCCTCACCCCCTAAATTGCCTCAGGCTCCAGATGCCGGGGAAAGAAAACAACATCCTAGAATCGAGCTCATTTCTAGCTAAAATTTAAACATTGGGAATGAAACAAGACCAGTGGAGTGCGTGCACACACCTTACTGGTTTTGGTGGGGTTTATACATGTGGAGTTGGGGAAGAGCCATCTCTAAACCTGGAGCAGAGGTGTCATTTCTCTCTTTTATTTTGCACACAGTAAAAACCAGGTTTTATTTGCAATTTTAAGTATTCCTATAAACTAAATATCATTTGGGTTGGGCTTTTTTTTTCCTTTTTTTAGTCTGGGAAGAGGAAAGGTGTCAGAATCAGAGTCACTGGAAAAGAAATGTAGCCTTACAAAAAAAAAAAAAAGAACCCTTCAGAAGAAAATTGTGCATATTAACAGTTCTCTGGAGAGCAATAATAGACATTCTTTGCATTTATGCAGCAAATTTACATCTAAATCGGGAAGGTATTGGGTTTGTCTCAGTTAACACTGAAATAGTTGGAAAAAAAAAAAAAAAAAAGAAAAGAAAAGATCAGCAAGGAAAAACATTTCCCACAGAAGCAGGAAGAGATAACCTTGCACCGTTTTGTTTGTACCTCGGAGGGAAACTGTAGGCAACAGGACCACGATGTTTCAGAGGAACATAATGTTTTCAGACACGGAATAAGGAGAACCTACCCCAAACAGCAGAGCCAAGGTACGGCCGTGCTGACCTCAGGCCCAGCTTCAGGCCTCCTGTTGACATAACGTAATTAATCATCATCAAAGCAGCACCCAGAAGTCGCTCCTCCTCTTAAATAATTTTCTGTAAATGAATCCTTTAGATTCTGACAGAGCTTGGTAGGTATCGTTCCCGTTACCAGGCGTGAAAGCAACATTTTATACACACACACACACAAATTTGTAGTCCTGTAGATTATTAACAGCCTTGATTCTGCAGCAGTAACATCCCCAGCGTCTGGTTACAGCGTGGACAACCCGAAATGTCTTTCCATATTTTCTCCGGCCTCCTGATTTCCTTCATTCCCCAAAAACCAATTTACCAGAAAAAAAAACACCAAACAACCCACAAACAACAACCCCCAAAACTCTGATGGATCTGAGTAGCCTTGCTCTCTGCTGATGCCAGTGACACATTATAATGTTGACCCCCCCATGGCAGGGGGGTTGGAACTGGATGGTCTTTAAGGTCCCATCCAACTCTAACCATTCTATGGTTCTATGATCAGGTACAGACTAGAAAGAGCTGAATTAGTCTTTATTTTTCCCATTTTCCCACTAGCATCAGCATGGAGAGATCTGATCAACACCTATAAATACCTCCAGGAGGATGGGGCCAGTGTTTTTTCAGTGGTGCCCAGTGACAGGACAAGAGGGAACGGGCATAAATGTGAACATAAGAAGTTCCATCTAAACGTGAGGTGGAACTTCTTCACTTTGAGGGTGGCAGAGCCCTGGAAGAGGCTGCCCAGAGAGGTGGAGGAGTCTCCATCACTGGAGACATCCAAATCCCACCCGGACATGTTCCTGTGCAACCTGCTCTGGGTGGACCTTCTTTGGCAGGAGGGCTGGAGTAGATGATCTCCAGAGGTCCCTTCCAACCCCATATCATTCTGTGATTCTGTGACATGACTTTGTGACCCCCAAGAAGTGACACCAACCGGGGGGACACAGCCTCTCCTGCCAGCCCATGGCGGTGAATCCCATTAGGGGACCTTACGGGATGTGATGGGACCCGACGGGGCGTGCAGGGGGGAGGATACTACGCTGTGTCCCATGTCCCCCTCTCGGGTGACAGCGACCCCGGAGCCCGACCGGACCCTTCGGGAACGGGCTGGGGAGCGGCCCCACGGCTCCGCCCCGGCCCGCCCCGTCGGCGGCTCATTGATAAGCCGCGGGCCCTTTGGAGAAGGGCGAGTGAGCCGAAACCGCTGCAAATTTTATTTATTTATTTTAATTTTTTTATTATTAAGCGGCAGCGCAGCCTGTGGGAACTTTGCATGTTTCGCCATTTTTTTTTTAAATTTTTTTCTTGTGTTTTTTTTTTTTTCACGTCCTGACTCATTTCCGTCTCA